>JAFMSR010000009.1:2651909-2694105 GCA_022818135.1 Saxidomus purpurata
ACTCAACCAGTCAACCTTGAACACAAAATTGCACCAAATGTTTTATACACTCATTTAGTTATTGATAAAATGCGTATTATGTTTCATTTCAATTTTAGAATACAGTGCTACGGTTTCCTTATTTTCAGCCATTTTCCTGATCGTAATTTCAACCCTTAATCAGTAGTTATAATTAAAACTAATTTATTACACTCGTATTCACTATTACGAAACAAGTTCTTACAGCTTAGAATAGCTGCGCTCGAGACCCATTCCAATCGAACTCAATCTCTCTCAGCTTCACTTGTAGTCCTTGATCATCCTGAATCCAAATTATCTGTTTGAATGCAGTTATTACTCGGATTTATATATTAATTATCTTTAAATCATAATATAGCATTTAAAAGAAATATCTACACTCATAGATAAACTCATCTGGATATGTTTTACAAGTAATCTGATAGCATGTATTAAACATGTGTTGTTTCTTTTTTTCAAGAGAAGCACTATAATGCGAAATAAATGAGATTGTGCGGAAAAGACTTCATTTATGCTATATGTAATTTCATCTTTTATGATCACAAAACAATCTATATTTACATATTTACTTCAGTTCTGCGTTGCAATATAATTAAATAGCGTAACTTCTTATTGATAATTGTAGAAAACTGTTGAAGTTAATATATCATTTTGCGGCTACAATTGTAACAGTATGCAAGTTATTTTATAATAATTGTGTGTCTTACAGTATGCATATAGCACGGTCTTTAAACTGACGTCATTTACAGTTGGTCTTATAATCCGATTCATTTATCACAAATTCGGAAATATAAATACACATAGGTCTTTCCAAAACAATAAACAAATATACAGTTCTCGGTTTGTTACGAACTTTAGAAGTAGTTTGGTATAATAACAATTTCAATAATTAGTTTAATGAAGAATTGAAAAGTGGATAATAGAATAATACATGTATATCATATTAGAAGGAATAGAAAGTGTTACCAGCTGGAACTAAAAAGATTGCCAACAGTTTGAAAACGGATTACAAAGGAACATAACTTGACAGTAATAAATCCGTCTGGTTATATCCGAAACGTTCTTAGTCTGTTAGTTAAATGATATTCGTCAAATGTTCCGCAAGATAACATGTAGTCAATTGAAACAAATACACTGCCACGCTGACCTGACCTTTTTTCTGACACAGGAAATACAGGTCGCCCTAGCAGTATTTAGGATATACACTTAAAAGAGATATCTAGATTTAGTGACATGAATTTTAGGATACAATGTATACAAAACCAATAAGTAACCATTTGTCAAACGATGAAATATCTTCATATGATAAAGCTCGGTAATGTTGAATGCTGTTCAAGTTAATCCATTTCCTCTTAAACAGATGCAGATATGGCTGATTTCTCTACATTATTTATTTAGGCATAAACATTGTTGGCTTAGAAGTGATGTCTTTAACAAATACGACACAGTCTAGAAATGTACCTTGGATATCAATTGATATGTTTCTTCATTACCTTTTAAAGGAATCTGTCTGCTAGACTTGCGACAAAATATCGATTAGACATTTGTCTGTGAAACAATGAAGAAATATTACACGAAAATGTGACTCATAAGCGTATCGTGTCAGTTTGGGCAGTAACATTCATTTTATCCCTTGAAAGTTGTTCTATTATCTGTTTATTGAAAAATACGTTTTGGTTACTAGTATACCCGAAATGTTCTAAATATGTAAGTTAAATGGCGTTTGTCAAATATTCCGCAAGATACTGTGTAGTTATTTAAAACAAATAAACCGACACGCTAACCTGACCTTTTGTCTGACCTAGGAATGATACAAATCTCCCTACCAGTATTATGGATAGACAGGAACGATTTACACTTAACATAGTCATACGACATGCATTTAAAGATACAATGTTTACAAAACCGTATAGAAATATTTGGTTTGGATGTAGATCTGACTTAACAAATCCTCAAAACAAATGTCTGCATACACTACTACAGTGTTACTTATTTTGATTCGGTGTTCTATTGTTTCCATCATTTATACTTTAAAAAGAAAAGTTTAAAAAGAAAAACAAACACCAAGTCTTTTTTAAGATATGTTGCAAATTACACAATTTTGACGAAATAAAACCAAACGAATTTGTAAACTTGGGTACTTTCAACATTTTTATTCAGTCACATTAATGATTATCCAGTAAGGGCAATGCTCTCTGGTTGTCGTTAGATTCCACTTCTTTTGAAATACTTAATACAAAATCTGGACTTACCATACGTTTTTCTAAAATATTGTTTAGGGGAGCTGTATATTGTGAATTCTTGATTATTTTGTTATTGATTTAAGAGTTATTTATTTGCTATTGATGACATCATAATGACATGATAAGTATTTACATGACCTCTACATACATGTGTTGCTTATTGACCTTGATGTAGAAAATCAACCGAGTAAGTGTTAATCAGTTATGTGGCAAGGGCCTGTTTTACGCTGATGATGAATACTACGTTACGTGCCAAGGTTGGGGCTATTCTAGGTTTTGGAAATGAAGTATATATGTTAAGAAACGCTAAGTTATGTGCATACTTATCATTGCCGTCGTAAGCACTTTTGTAAATAAAGTTATTTCCGGCATTGGACACGATGACCGCATCGGTATTTCACGACCAACAGAGTGAAACGCAGCGTGCACGCTGTATGTTAGTTGCAAATTATATTTTATTTGTTACCATGCGTGCAGCTAATTATGAAAATTGTACTTGTATACCTAGCCGTAATATTATAAATAAGCAGAAAAGTTAAGTAAAGAATAGTTTCATGTGTTAGTGATTTCTATGTATCACGTTCAGTTGGATGAAATTATCAAAAAGATTTAAACACTTTATGATTGCTCGATTAATTATATGCAACACAAATGTTTATTGAAACACAAAAATAGTTTTAAAAAAATGAGAAATTAAACATATTTAGAGGTTGTGCCTCATACTCTGTTTACAAACTGTTTGGTTATTTATTAAAGAATGAAAATATACATGTTACTTTATTTCAAGTGTTAGACTATGTTGCTGAAACTTTCTCAATTAAGGTTTAAAAGAACAATTTATATCCTTTTACAAAAAAGGATTTTATTTTTGAAAATCACGACAGTAATAAAACTGGATGCTAAACATGAAATTCAGACAATAGTCCAAAACAGTGTTTCTGTAAAATGATTTAGAAAAGGATGAGAATGTGATTATTCAGGGAATTTAAATTAATAGATAGTGTCACAAATTATAATCTTATTAGCTGAGAAATGCACAAATACAGGTAATAATTACAAAAATAATGAGAAACATATGGTTAATATCATTGCATTTGCTAATTATCCCTTAACTTTTAATATGCGTTAAACTTAGCTATATTTGACAATGACCATTGTGATGCCGATATAAATAACAAAACATTGCACCACTGTTTAAAGGGAGGCGAATGCCTACAATGATCCTATATAGCCAAAACATGCACTGTATAATTTGCATACCCTTTTCTTACGTGTGAAATTGTAACCTTCACAACGTGTTCCATTGATGGTAATTTTTACACATGTACATAGCAGTACTTCGGTTCTTTTAACAATGGACTGTGCATCAACAGTGACAAAGAGCTATCTCAAAAAGAAAATAATTTTTAAACTAAGATTTTGTAAAAACGTCATTTTTAATTATATCTTACATATTGGGAAAAAACATGTTACAGGTATGTTTATAACGTCTAGTTATAAGTACCATTAAACACTGTTTTACATTTTTTGAGCATATATACAACTCCCAGATTAATATTTCTTAAGAAATATTTTGACCTAAACCTAATAACAAATGACTTTTGGGAACTCACAGTGAGGAGAGTCAGGACCCTCAAGCGTCTTTAAAGATTAGGATGGTTAAGGCGGTCTAGATTTAGTATTAAATTAAATTTCATCGTTTTTCTAGCATCTTGTTTCAGCAATACATAATTGTCTAGCTACTTGTGAATCAAATTGGGCGCAATATTGTTTTCTAGTGACAAAACACTTAAAGCCGAAGAATCCACAGTCTGACAATTTCTACAAAGGTTATCCATCGTATTTCTAGCATCTTGTTTCAACAATAAATAGTACACTGGCACGTTTATCCAAATTAAAGCAAACAGAAATACGTCAAATATCTGCACCTGTATTTAAATAGTTATAACGCACCACCTCAAATGTTTAAACTTCCTGCTATGTACTATTGGTTTGTGTTTGATATATCTCTTGACAATAATATACTAAATAGTAAATTTTCTTTGTGTCAGACATAATTAAAATGTGCTAGAGTAAGACGGGGTAAACAACAAGATTTTGATAAGTTATATTAGTAAAACATCATGAACATTATTTTTTCTTTAATTTGAACACTTGTTTTTATATTATAATACACACAAAAAGTCCATTTCTTTACACGTTCTTTTTTTTTTTTTTTTTTATAATATTTTTTTTTTTTTTTTTTTTTTTTATTTTTTTTTTTTTTTTTTTTTTTTTTTTTAAAAAAAAAAAAAAAAAAAAAAAAAAAATTTTTTTTTTTAAAAAAAAAAAAAAAAAAAAAAAAAAAATAATTTTTTTTTTTTTTTTTTTTTTTTTTTTTTTTTTTTTTTTTTTTTTTTTTTTTTTTTTTTTTTTTTTTTTTTTTTTTTTTTTTTTTTTTTTTTTTTTTTTATATTTTTTTTTTTTTTTTTTTTTTTTTTTTTTTTTTTTTTTTTTTTTTTTTTTTTTTTTTTTTTTTTTTTTTTTTTTTTTTTTTTTTTTTTTTTTTTTTTTTTTTTGGGGGTTTTTTTTTTTTTGGGATTTTTTTTTTTATTTTTTTTTTTTTTTTAAAAATTTTTTAATTTTTTTTTTTTTTTTTTATTTTTTTCAAGTATAACACAAACAATGTTGTAGCTGCCGTTTGAATATTTGATTTTCATGAGACAGATGGGCAATGCTCAAATTAATGATTGCGTTTTACAGATTCAGCATGTTGGGTTGACAGGAATTTTGTCGTTAACTTAACGGTAGCGTAGGTTGCAAAATTCATACCTTAATTGCTTATATAAACTAGACTGTTTTTTCAGTAGTTCACTTGATTTTTTCCAGCACGTTAGTTAATGATTGCAAACACTTGATTCTTTATTCTACAAAGCATCACTATCTATAAACAGATCTATGACATGTTGAGTGTGGCTAATAAGTGGTGTCCTAGATACTCAAGCAATCTGCAATGACAAGATATCTACATGCTGTGTGAGAAATTGTAAAATCAACACTTCATTTGCCTAATTCGAAATATTCTTAATTCTAGAAGATAATTCCGTAATAAATTGTGTGCCGAACAACGGCACCAACGTCTTGTAATCGGCCTCTAGTTTGAATTTTATGCCTTTAGAAAACACTTTTTTCACAGGCTTACGTTTTGCCTAAAGCTTCTTTTTAGATCTGAGCGTAAAAGTGCTCAGTCACCGGTAAGGACATTGCGGCATAATCAACTGGTTTACACATTTGTCTGTGCATTTGCCTTATAACTGCTCCCAGACCATAGTAAGAATTGTCTGCGGTAACAAGCGTTTTTATGTCTAAATCATACTGAACTAATACCCTTCGTGAACTAAGCTATGTCTTAATACGCCAATAGCATGTGTTAGGGGGTATTAAGTGAAGAACATACGTATCTATTATCTTTATTTATTGACTAAACTGCATGATGTTGCTTGTATGCTATCTTAGTACATAATGACCAATAGTAGGGTTTCAGAGGGATTATCAGTTAACCATCTCAAGTTCCGACGCTCAAACCACAATTAAATCACGGCCTATTTGAATAATTATACAAATTCGAGTTTTACTACAATGTCAATTTGTTTCAAAAACTGCAATGATGCGGATGTATTTTTGATTAATGAAAAGTGCATATTCAAATCTACCAATTCCATGGGACAGCATGTAGTTGAGTGATTTTACTTGAAAGTACTCTTTGAGAAAGATTACATTGAGAGAAAGGTCTTTATCACAGAATGATAACTTTACCCCCCCCCCCACACACACACACACACACTCTTTAAATTAACTCTAAATAATAACTTCGCGAAAAACAAATCAGAAACTGTACTTATATTTCGCTTTTGACTTTGTATTAATAATCAACAATTGTTTGCAATATTTGTTGCAAAGGTTTATGCATTGTCTACAGTCAGGGTCATAATGATGTATCAATAAAGTCAGTGTTGTTGCTAGCTTGTGATCCTACATTTATTCTGAGATTTATTTACGATTTTACAATTTTTTAATGGATAATGGCGTATATACGTAAATCTTAAATGGTATCTATAAAAATGAAAAACTAAAACTATTTTAATATTAAAGTCTTAACTAAGTTCAGCAACATATTATGTTTAAGGGGAGAGAAGATGGTGCATTTACTACCCGATCAAACTCTTCAATAAAATCGCATTTATACACCTTGTGCTCGTTTTCTACCATTACTGACAATCTAACGTAGTGTATATAATGCGTCTTAAACTAAAACTTACTAGTTTAAAAATCTTTAGATAGACAGTTTCGTTTATATAACAGCTTCTCAATGATTGTCATTTAAGAAGGATATATCTTTTTAATCATTAATTCTATAACTTCTCAATCGGATCCCGACAGTTTCTCTTAAAGTTTCATCAGTACTAGTTTTTCATAAGAAGCGTATGGTAACGTATTTGCTGATATGGGATATGCGTTTTTCCACCCATATCAATCTATCAACTGGAATATACAAAGAAGTATAGATCACCTCAAGAGAATAGTTAAATACCTACTCCAAACTTCATCAACGATTCCAACTGCACATTGTCTGTTTAAAGGGAGAATATACCATGCAATTAACTATCCCACTAACCGGTACATCACTGCATGATTTACACACCTTGTGATCTAGGTTTATATTTTTCCATCTGTTGTAGTAACGGTTGGTGCATGTTTTAAACTCTAAATTTATTGTGGGAAATTATCATTTAAGTTCTATCGATTTTATATATTTGATATTACAAATTTGTGTTATCAAAATCAGTTTTACTATATTTAAAAAATATAAGTACTATTGTTATCATTATTATGATTATTATAACTATGTCCCATACAATGTGTAGCTTTAAATACATGTGTTGATGTTGAACTGTTTTCAAATTAACGTTATAGCATTAATATTATGATTTTATTGACATCTCTGGATAATTCAGATTTTCGCATGAACGGTGCATTAGAAAAAGAAACGAAGTTTAACTTTTACTATTACGTTAACCTACATTAGCGGGACAGGTAGGAGTGATTAGAACAGCAAAACTACATGAATGGCAAGGTGTATAAATCTTTCAGCGTTGTACTGGTTTGCTTAACCGCTTTTTACGATATCTTCTCTCCCTTTAAACAGGCATATGCCGAAATACGTTCAAATCAAATATAAGGTTTTGCTGCATATCACTTGTTATGCGCAGCTCGTAATAAGTAGTTCCGTATTCAACCTAAAAGATATAAGGATTGGACTTTAAGCAATGTAGTGTTTTTCATTTAGTGTTTTGCCTGCAATAATAAAATGTTATTGTGCTCATATCCGGGGAATAACGGAAATGTCAAACATTACATTTATTACAAATAATCTAATCTTGTGTGAATTATAATTTTTAGCTAACATAAAATGTAAGCAAGAATGTATGGGAATGTTACGGAGGTCGCTGTCCAAGTATTACAATGATGTTGACAAGAGTAAACAGATAATTTATGTCATTTCAAGTTGTTTAATGTTTTAATCCTATTGGCTTCCATTGTCCTTGTTGCGTAATCTAATCTTGAATTCCTTTGCTGCACATACTATTTATACTAGTAGAATAAACATTTTTGTGAATTCAAGTTTTGTATACTGTTATTGTGCTTACATTTGATAGGATTCTAATACATATTCCTATTGCCATTTTCAGTTTTCTTGAATATTGGCAACATATAATATTAATTTATATTATTTTCACTATGACTAAGGACTATGTCTGAAGTTGATCAAAATCTAGAACTATACTTGTCTCGTTCATTACCGATGTATTGCTTTATAAATCTTGATTGCTTGATTTAAAAAATCACAAAAAAAATGCAAACTGACCAATGGCGCAATATCACTGCTTGTAAGAAAGAACACACGTAGCTAGATATATCTATATAATATACGTGAATAAGATTTTAGTTTACGTTTCATGATAGCCATCGTTTGTTTATGTAATGATGTACTTGACAACTTTGTTACAGTGATTGTTAGAACAAAGTACTGCGTGAACTGTTATATTTTGTCTAAGAGGTCAGTGGAGGTGAAAAGTAATTAATAAAGCAGATACAACTTCCGTTTTTATCTAAAGAAATGAAACATCATTTTTGTACCTATGTCCCTTTGCTCGATAGTCACAGAAATAGCCATGAAAGTACATGTAATAAACCGGTCACATACAAGCATGCACATATGTTCAATCGTCAACTAAAACAAGTGTGCATCAACGGTTTTGAGAAGAACATATGTATGTGTGTCTTAATAATAATGAACTAGCCATAATGGTGTATGCTAAAGCGATAATAAGCTACGTATTAAAACAAATTAATCAGTAGTTTGAGTATAATGGAACCTGATACATGTTTTCAATATAAAAATGTGTGACTTGTTTCTTTCGTCAAATTGAACACGACTATAATTTTATTTTTAGATTTGTCGATTGTAAACTGACGGACGTTTCATGGCTATTTTGGCGACTAAGTACTCCAGGATGGGTTACTATTTATCAAACAATAATGCAAGTATTTTGTAATGTCCACCTAGCAAGAAACTTAAATAATCTATGTTACGCTATATATTGTTTGTACAATTTAGCTGTTAATATGAATAACTACCAATTTACCATCGTGAGCTATTGACGTGGTTATTCTTCTTTAGGCTTACGTTCTAAGTCGCTCTAGCAACGTAACGTTGTCGCGAGCGTGGCTAACTCACGACGATACAAGTAACTGTTAACTGCAATGGATGTTTTTGATAACAGAAGTCCATTAATTCCCTTAAAAGTGTAAAGCATTACAAGCAATGTTACAACACAGTTTTGACAGTTATTGTATAATGTTAGTGACGTCACATATTTCCTGAGGAGGTACTCATTTAGACAGGATGAAAATAGATACTGAGTAAAGATCCTTCATGAAAGTTATCATTTACGGGAGAAAAGTAAATCGAAGGCAAAAATATATTCAACGTGCGTATACAAGTCCAGATTTATTTAAATGGACATACCCTACATCTAGCCAAATGTATTCTCGAAACATAGATTATGTGTTCAACGAACGTAAAATTATAAATAAATACAATTTCAAAGAAGAACATATGGCGAAAAATGCCTCATTTTACCACAACTTATCAATAAAGAGGCCTGTAATAAATGGCATCCACCGCTTTATTTGTCCGAGGGGGACATGTTTTCCCTCTTGGGTAATTTGTGAATGCACTGACGGAACGGACCTGTAGGATTGTTTGTTATGACATAATCTTAGATCGTGCTAGCAAACGCACCTTTATTTGAAAATGACACGGTATGATACGTGTTGTAATAACTTTGAGTTTGGCATTCAATTAAATGGTGAATTTGCACAATTTTTGAAAGCAGTTTACTGAGTCAGCCATGAAATAAAACTAAGCATTTAGCCATACAATCTTTTCAAAGAAGAGCTAGTTTAGTCGCTGCTATTTAAAGATGACATTAGTCTACTTGGACCATTCAGTGGGTGTGAAACATATAGTCGTCATTTACGATTTGAAAAAGAAACTGCTCTGTTACTCTTGTGTATGCACATGAGTTTGACAATGTCTTAGTGAGACGAAATTATGGAAGATTAGTTTTATTGTTTTGCACTGATACAGTATGTACCAAAACTAATGTCACTTCTCAAGCTGCCTTCAGATGATTTTAAATTGAAGTATACTTACAATATCCTCAAAATAATGAATTTCGACAAAGTCTAAATATATACGTTCAACATCAATAATATATTTTATACCATAAAAAGGGTATTATTTTAGGATATTTTGAAAATTTAAACTTTAACAAAGAATGTAAACACGTCGTAGTATAATATATTTAAGATGATTTGCTAACTAGTTGTTCGTTTGTTTACAATCACAGCCGTAAAATGTCATGTGGTACATGTCTTTAATTTAGTCGAGGTAGAATGGTTCAGCAGCGCGTTTCAATTTATTCAGTATTTCACTAAATCATAACATCACCTAACACTGGAAAGGAATAATATTTTTAGAATGGATAAATTGTTCTCAAATCAAATACACATAGTCTTTGCAGCTTTTCAAAAACATTTCGATGTGACATTTATTTATTGAATTACGGAATTTTAACTTGACTTGTTTATGTTAATCGGAGTTGTATTATTTAAGGAATTAAGCTTGAGATGAAGACTTTCTTGGACAATGTTATGGTAAGTTTAGAATATTTTATTTGTTTTGGTCATGCATGTCTATATATAAATGCTGTAAATATATCAGTTTAAACGTAAGTTGCTGCAAATTAATTTGTGTAGAGTTTACCCCAGCAGTTATGGTTATTATGGCAACACATGTATTGCCTTTTCTGATCATGTAAATTTTGACGAAACCGTTTTAGACCACTGAGAATACAAATGTAGTACATATACGTGTATGTAACTTTGCAAACTGTTAAGCAATCAAATACTGTCAAATTACTTCACTTTGTAAACATTTTGTTGGAAAGCATTGCTTGGTCAAATTACAAAGGAATTAACAGAGACATGACTGATTGTGTGTTCAAGTCTGTGTTGCTTACATGCTAGATATTGACATGTCATCTTAATTCTTTCAATTTTTATGCGCATGCATGATGTGAAATAGTCATGAATTATTTATGCCAACAGTAACACTTTGTGTCACTTAAAAGCCAATTATTTCATATTAACTTCTGTCATACATTAAATAGCATGCAAATACGTTTTTCTAAAAAAGGCAAGTTGCTACCAAGCTCAAAAGTGTGAACGCTATTATACATGTATCAGTCAGGACACCGTATGCCTACATTTGGATTTTGTAACTTCTACTTGATGATTTGCTAACAGTCTGAGCTATATCAGTCAAACATGCAACAATAGTGTGCCTACACCTCACCTGAAAAGTTAAATATAGATAACCTTATCCTTCACCGCATATCTCTCATCGCTGCCGGACTATTTAAAATAACTTGAATTGTAAGCAATCAGCACATCACATAAAAATAGAAAAATGTATGTAATTCGTTTTTTTTAAATAAACATAGCATAATAGGTATTAATGTTCTTAGTTAGATTATTTTTATCCATCTATTGCAGTTCTGAAGTAAACTTCGAGAAAAATATTTTCATTTTTTCATCCTGTTTTCACACTTGTTTCTTCTTACTTGTGTGATATAATATTTATGTAATATTATAGGGTCAAGGCAATTGCTATTAATGGTTGAATCCAAACATTTACATTGCAATTAGAATACACAAAAAAGTCAATGACTCATGCCAGTTGCGAAAAATGAATAGCAATAATTAATTTAAAACATAGCTCTTTGATTAAAAGAATGTTGTTTCTTTTAAAATATTGATTCGAAGTGAGCTTTTTATCATAACTAAATGCCGATTTTTAACAGGGAAATATGTTTGAATTATTGTGTGTAGTGGAGAAAAAAACGCTTTATCTCAAGTAAGTTTTACTGTGAAATACACGGTATAAAATAGAATAATGTAACGATAAAGAATTAATATTGCCCCTGCGATGAAAATGCAATTAAAATGTTGAGAAAGTGAATCTACCATGTCCATTAAATGGTGGATAAGGAAATCCCACCCTCGGATTGAAATACGTCCAACAAATCAGCAGGGAGTTCCTTTTCCAAAAAATAATAAACGTGGTGGATTCACTTAATCTAAACTACAGTGATAACAAGTTTGCTTGCCATGTTATACTATATACTGCAAACAAAAGATTATTGTGTCCATTGTTTGTTAAAATAATGTTTCTCCTTGAAATAGATATGTATAGTCTTTTAACAGAACACAACCTTAGAATGACTGTTACACAGGTTTAGATAATTAAGGTTGTCATTAAAGTAACAGTTATGGGGTAAACGTATAATACTTTTCAAAGCCTAAACTGCCAGTCAGTATGTCAGGCATCCATAAGGTTGTATCCCACAACCAGTGTTCTCAATTGACAATAACTAAAGTATGCAAGATAAGCAAGAGCTCATAAGTTGGTAACATCTTTCAGACATTGCAATATAACAATATACTAGTAACTGTTCTGTATATTGCATTAAATGGGAATTAATCACCAGTTTGATATTCACAGCAGTTTATGAAAATATCTAGAACAGGGGTTGTGGATGGGAGGATGCGGGCGTAAATGTACTATAATTACAGAAAATGCCATTGTTATGTTGATAATATTTTTAAAACTGTATGTGATGTCTTGATATGCTAATGGACATGTGTTAAATGTAAGAAAATCGTAACAATAACGCTATTTCTTCTATTAGCATTGTATCGGTGCACACTTGTTGTATTTTGTATATGCTATTTTGCATCTACATGTCATGGGCCAGAGGCCTACAGCATCCTTGAAAATAAGTTGAAAATTGAAGCGTGAAAGCGTGATACTTTTAAACGCACAATTAGAATAAAAAACAGAAAAATGGGCTAATAAACAGAATGCCAAACCAAACAGAACCAGTACTTCAAGATGTGTCTGTCTGTAGGTTGATTATACTTACTGTCAATAATTAATTAGAAACAGTATGTTTACATGAGCTAAAGTACCATTGAAGTTTCAGTACCATTGTTATAATGGTTTACACCAGGTTTCTATTTATTTGTATTAAAAGCAACTATATTTTTAATGACAAAATAAACCTGTGGTTTACCAAGTAATAATATTAGTTTTGTTATAGCAATTGCAGTTATCCGTTTTAAAGTTAACTTATTAGACTAGACTAATAGATTAACACTTCAAAACCAGAAGCATTGAAGTGTGGTATGCAAACATTATTTTATGGATGTGTTAAGTCTGGTCTACATCGAGACGGAATATTTGTACAAGGTTTTGTATAAAGTGTATTCTAAAATTCATGTCGTATCACTTCTAACTGTAGTTGTATTTGTAAAGTGTAAAACGTTCCTGTCTATTCTTAATACTGTTAGGGCGATCTGTATCTCCTAGGTCAGACATAGGGTCAGGTTAGCGTGGCGGTGTACTCGTTTTTAAATAACTACATAGTATCTGGCGGAAAAGTTGACGAATGTCATGTATCTTTCAAATTAAGAAGATTTCGGATATAACCAAACCGGTTTTCTTACTGTCACGTATTATCCTTTGTTATCCGTTTTTAAACTGGCAATAGTAGCATTTTCTATTCCTTCTTAAATGATATATCATACTACTGTCCACTTTCCAATTCTTCACTGAACGATTTATCGAAATGTCAAATATAGCAAACCACTTTTAGAATTCGATCTGATCTGCATTTGAAATATTGCGGCTTAATACGTCATGATAATGTTGTGATACCTTGTCATACATAAAGTAGTGATTATAACATTTCAAAATGGATTGTTATACTATCTATGCTCAGGATAGATTCTCTATATACAGGTATAAAATAAACAACATTCGATATAGCCTCAGTGTATGACAATTTGTAGCTATAAAAATAATCTATAAAGTAATACTCATAAATATTTCCAAAACAATTAACACACATACAGTTCTCGGCTATTTACGAACTTTAGAAGCGGTTTGTTATATTTGACATTTCGATAAACAGTTTTTATAAGCGGATGGTGTATTTGTCGTATATTGAAGATTAAAAACAATTCTAAAATACTAAAAACATTACTGCAGTTGGTACATAGTTTACTAAGAAACGGTATTACGCATTAAACTGTTTCCATTCAGAAGAGATAATGTTAAATGATAAAAATACTTATTTACTTAATGGTTTGTTGGAACATCTATATTATGTTTAAAATTTATGTTATATGTGAGTAAAGAAAGTAACAAAACTTAAAAGCAAATATTATAACGACATTTACATTCTATTTTTCAGTAAAATAATATAAACATACATGTTTAACATCCTATTCTGATGCCATTTAAAATCATGATACGGAATATAATATTGCATTTCAATTTCATGTATAAGATTTAACGTTGAGCACGAAGCTGTTATTATGCTAAATCCTTAGTTGCATTGATAAAACTTCAAGAAGTCATTACGTACATGTATTTTCTGATCAGACCTTAAATAACTAACCACAATTTATTATTAAATACATATGATAGATATCAATCAGTGTTCTTTTTGGCATATATTTTGTTTAGTGTCAATAGCAACAATTTTAATCTCGCACTGAAAAGTTTTCAAAACAACTACGGAATGTACACCGTTTTCTTAATTTGGCAAATTAAGAGATGCATAATGAAATGCTGTATGGGGTAAGCTTTGAAATCAATACATTTATGTACCATGAGAAGAATAAATCATTCTGTTAGCTAACAAACCAAAAACTGTTTTCTTTGTAAACATTGAAATGCTTAAAGGATTGAATGTTTAGCTGCATGATTGTAACTGTTGCTTCTATGAGAAAGATTTAGAGACCGAGAGAACAGAATAGGAACTAATTTGTTTTTATTCAGACCACACGAGGTCCAACTGATACTACTGGTATATGTAGATTCTCACGAAGTTACGATAAACAGCTTATTTAAATATTTATCGTACTTATTTATAGCTAATTTATGATATAATTATAGTTGAAATGTAGTGTTTATTGTAATGTAATGTTTTATTCATTAAATTAGCATATTAAACAATTGTTTTGGAGCCAACACTTGTTGGTAACTACTGTATTTACACCGCCTCCGACCGAAGCACATCAAATCATTTCAAGGCTACGTTTATGATTGGAACCGCCAGCGACGTACTTATTTTAGAACGAAATCTTTTTTTTTTTCCAATTTACACTGCTTATCATTACGATAGTCATAGTCTTGAGATAATTCATTGTCAACTTATATGTTTGTTTCATGCCTCTCTTAGAGACGCCAGATCATTGATATGTATATGCACGTTATTACTCTTGATTGTACTTTACATATTGTATTGACAAGTCGGTCTGCCAGGTAGCTCAATAGGCAGAGCAACCCAAAACTGATGTTTTGTATTTGGGGAGGTTCCAGGTTCAAATCCTGGTCTGGCAGTACAAATTGTCTTGCAAAAGCCCCAAATCTTTGTATTTTGCAACATATAATCTAGTTTCTGTTCAAATACATATGGTTGTAAATTGCAATAAATACTTGTTATATTACAGACAGAGAGAAACAGAAATAAAACTCGTATTTAAGCTATGTAGTTTACAGAAAGTGAAACAAGAGCCACAATTATGAGTATGAATATGAATAATAAATTTGGATTGAGAGAGATGTTAGTCATGATGTTAATAGCACGACTGTGTTATTTTCTTAGTAACATCGAGGTAAAACGTAATATCATTTTATCAAAACAAAACTGTATAAAGTAAAATAACGACAGGGTGATACTATCGTTAAGAATGTCACTTAAATGAGCTGTTTCAGAAGTGCAAACCATCAATCGTTATGCGCAAATATTTCAGTACAGTTTTATGTTATGGTTGTATTCAAGTTTTATAAATGTCAACCTCTGCGTTTTAAGTCAGATCACTAGATCGGATGAACCAGTGTAAAAATAATAATGCTCAGAGTCATGACTTATATCAGTTCTTATCTAATAGTTTCATCATAAAGTTTTAGTAATGTATTCACAACAAAGATTGTATCAACTGCATCATGCATATCATTATCAGACTGCAATACTAGTCAGCAGTACCATGAAATACGTACACGCAAGAACTTTTATAGCCATTTTTTTGCATCTGGAAATGCCAAATCATAAATTTAAACAAAAGGACAAGTAAATTTATGTTCACGATAACATTGAATTCGCGAGTCGAAACAAATAGAGAAAACATTATAATGAACACAAGTAGAAAGAAAGTGTTCTGCAATGCCCCGGTATATGATCAGTATATTATTATACAAATCACAGTGGCACAACTACAAACAATAATGCCAATCAACAAGTTTACGCTTAAAATATGTCGGTAAAATTGATAAATCAACAAAACAAAATGTACTTGATTCGAGATAACTAAAATTTATTAAAATGGATTAAATGTAAAGGCTCTTCAACCACCTGATATAGATAATGTCAATGTTCGTGTCAGTATGATCTTAAATAGCCTATTTCCAGTAATACACCTTACCTCAAACTTCCTAATGAACATAAACATTATTTGTGTATATGACATAACTTCAGTACATTATTATAAAATTACTGACATTTTCTTAAATTGCACTTAACTGCACAACTGTACAATGGATTATAAATACGCGCTTCTTTAATTTTTTATCATCTGACAGAAAATCAAATATGATGAAATCAGGGGTTTTGTGGTATACCGCAAACGGTTACTCGATCTAATACTTGAGAACACTAATATGTAAGAAAGCTATGTCACTATGTAGCTAAGTATTTTCGCAACTACTTAACAAAAATGATTTTAATAAAAATTAACTCAAAATACGTTTGGCGGTAATGATTTTGCAACTTTTCCATCAGTTCATAATTAAGTTACAAAAGATCTTTGTCAAATTATCTAGTAGAGAAATAATATAAAACATAAACACTTCAGTCAATAAATTGTTACTAACAATCTGGATGCTATGGTTTCATTGCATGCACATTTTAATTAAGCAGAAGATTACGGAGGTTTTGTATTGAACACTTGTAAGTCAACTCAAGACGGCCGTAGAAACAACTTCCTTTAGTGGTGTTTTATTACCATTTATTGCCCAATGAACAATTGTGATGAAGAAGCAATGGATTATAACAGTTTACCCTAACTGAAGCAAGAACATCTAACTTTTGATGTACCCGATGAGTCAATCGTAGGGTTTGTTTAAACTTATGTACTTAATTGGTGTTATTTTTGATATACTTTGGAGTTTGCTATGGTACTGTATGAACTGTGATATATTGCCAATAAAACTAGAGGCGTTAAGTAACTGAAATACTTGCAGTTTAAAATAAATAAACTTTTAAAGTTGTAATCTGGTCCTGCTTCAACTTCTGGCGTTTCACAGACATACAAAGAAACACTAATTTATTATGAATGTATTAAAAGTTGATTTGATCGATAAATCAGAAGTGTGTCGAGTAAAATTGTCGATTAATGCATTAAAATATACATTCTTTCTCGCTTTGTTTCATAGAGTTATCAAAGTATTCATATTGATATTATTTACGTTGTATGTGAAAGGAAAGATCGACCACATAAACTTGTGGTTCGGCCCATGTTTAAATGTCTTATTGCATTTTCGTTTTTATCTCATGAAATTTTAAACCACAGTAAACTATATTTAAAGTTCGAGCTGAAGATTTGAGTTGTATATTTTAGTCTTAAAACAACGATGTTTTATTATAACAGAGGTAACACAGTACTGAATGACCTAGGATAGTTTGTCAATATAATCAGACGATGGACGCTTTTGCTATTCATCGTTTGACACGAGTTATAAATTTTGTACCGACTCGTTTTACAGGTAGTTTTAAAATAAACAAAATAAAGCTGACAAAAAGTACTTAAAATGTTTCAACATTTTTTAGATGCTCAACGTTAACCGTGGTAACCATTTCAATATTTTAAAAACGGTTTTAGATCGTGACTCTCCGTACATTGATTTCAGGATGGTATAATACTTTCCAAAGTCATTTATTACAAGGGCTTCGACAAACACGACATTAACTGGTAATATGAACTGAACAAAGGTGATAGCGGTCATCAGTTTAAAATATGTCTTATATAAAACATATCTTTATTGTACTTTAGATACGAAAAATGTATTTTTTCAATATGGTTTAATTTGAGATTAATTTAAACACAGATTTAAAAACAAATCAAACTCTAGTGCATTGTTTACTTTGCTGAAAATGTCCGTTGAAGTATTCGTAACCTTGTTTTATTCAGCAAAACGTCTTCGCTTCTACAGCGAAAATGCACGCGTATATATAAATGGAATATACGTAATTAAAGCATTACTGATCCAGTCAATGGTAATATGTAGACTTAAATAGGTCAACTATAGAATATATCTGTGCATATTGTGTCTATAATACTTTCTCATATTGTGTCTATAATACTTTCTGTATAAAAATAAGGAAATGTCCATTTCTTCATATATAAGTGTGTATACATCATAAGATTACAATATCACAACACATTTAAAATATATATCTAAAAACTCGGAAATTGAAAATATTTGACTTGCTTTTAGAACAATACACTTTTGTTCTAAAAACGAAACAAGGAATGTGTGAATAATTGCTTCGAGCACAATTAAGGATGTTAAAAAACAAGGGCAGTATCTTAACAAATGCTTTCTAATTTGTAATGCAACATGATCAGGAAATAGTCTCTAGTACAAAATGCATGAAAAAGTCATGAATTAACTGCAAGACATTATAGTCAAAAAAACAAAAATAATATCAAACAGGGAATGCCACGTACCAAAAACGCAGCCTCCCCAAACCTTTCTTTAAAGCCCCACGCTAATACTACACCTCACTTTCAGATGGATGGTATTTATATTGCTGTCTTGCATGTAATGATAACCACCCTTTATCTGATCTAGAATACTAACGATTCAATATATCAGGAGGTTTGGAAACTCACTCCGACCTTGTTATGTAATGCTTGAAATGAAATGGAGAAATTACTAAAATCAAAAGTAAAATCAACCTAAAAGCCTCATGCCTGGATACTAATGTATCATAATATGCAATGAGCCAGATAATATTAACTGTCCCTGCAGGTGCGATCATTGCAGTGGTTTTGTATGATGATTCTTCGTCTACGTCACATTTTTTAAAAATTTATACCAACACTGTTTATAGTTTGCACTATGTATCTGTATGCCCACGGGCTTGAACAAGAAATTGAAGAACACCTGAACCAGGTAATAGTGTCATACAACAAAAGATAATTAAAAAAATTATGAACTAAACAATAGACAGAACAGGCTTTTGAGGTAAAATATAGGTGATTCGTCGAATGGGGGAAGAACAAAACATATTGAACTGCAAAGGAAGTTATGTCATTATGTGTACTTTTGCAAGTTAGACATTTATACCAAAATTAAAAAGTTCAATACTGACTACATGTACTCGAAATAATATGGCAACTTGAATAGATTTCTTTACAAAAACATATAGTTATGTTATATGCTGACATTTAATTTACTTAAATATGTCTTGAATAACCTAATGATTCATTTTAACGAAGGATATTCTCATTTCATGGAAATAAACTTGCATCAAGGTTAGTAAACAGATTTTATTCTGTAATGCATGCTACTACTCTCAAGTGTAATATAAACATCACCACGCGGTTTTGTTTACAAACACATATTTTATCAGCAATTAGCCACACCTCCCGGGAAATTCAAATCTGAGATCGTCTGCTTGACAGGTGGATTTTCTTTCTAAAGTCACTTTTAGAAGTGATATGTAATAAAAAGTTTTAAATGAACTGTTTTGAAATGGCACAGTTTAACTTTGTAACAAATTTCAAAGGAAACAGTTCTGTAATTGTGTCAATTCTTTTAAAAAAGGGTATGTGATCTGAAACATGTTTGAATTGAAAAACCTGCCCCAGCACAGTCTAGTGGTTTATAAAGTCCAGTTACGCTTTTAAGCATTTTTTTAAATCTGAGTGTAACGGTGCTCAGTCTCCGATAATAACCATGAGGCATAAGCAACCGGTTTACATATTTTACTGCGCACTTGCCTTATCACTGCTCCAAGACCATACGAAGAACTTTCGGCAGAAACAAGCGTTTCTATGTTTAAAACATACCGAACTAATTCCCTTCGTGAACTAAGCTATGTCTTTATGCGCCAAAAGCTTGTGTCTTTGAATAACACCAGCATTGGCTGCGAAAACTCACGCAAGTTTGGTGAGCATTGACGCGTCGGCTGAAAATATTCATCAATTGATGAGCAAGTTATGAACCACATCTGTGACAACTTCTAGTTGTATGTTAGTATTTAAGTTATGTCATGGTTGTCTTTTGATAATTAGGTATATATTTGCCATTTATAGTATCTACGCTTTTGTCACCTGACTGGGACCTGTACGACTGCTTTACCATTGTAAATTTAGAACGTGGCTCCATTTCTTTAGATAGTTTAAGGTCGTTTAAACCAAGCTACTACCCGACCTCCTATACGTTTCTCAGGCAAGACGCAACACCTACAATGTTCTGCTAAAGAATGCAGGGCCGTCACGAATGCTTCTTCACTTTTACCGACTGCTCATAATTAATTTTCTATGAAACTGCTATCTGACAATAGTCTTTTACTTTCCCCTGAAACTCCAAGTGACGACATTATATTGTCTGCCTCTTCTTAGATACAATAAATAAATTAATGAATTCACTTGTGTTTCCTCTTCTTCTCAATCAAATCCTGATACTGACCAAATTAAAAAAAAAATGAAAAGCTCTTGAACAATTTATCCCATTTTTTCGAGATGCACTAACTCAAATAATGTCTGTGGTTTTGCCATTGTCACTTTTAAGTATACAATTCAATATTATTTAATCTTGTTTGACTAAACTTAAGTTTAAGTGATATTTTTGTATTTTATTGTCTGTTTTAATGTCTGATATTTTGTTATTTTAGTCCACCAGCTGCATTGTTATGTTAAGAGGTATTGAATGAATAGCATGGGTATCTGTTTTTGTATTTATTGACTAAACTGCATGATGTTGCTTGTATGCTTTACTAGTACATAATCAATTGAAGAGCTTAGTTTGGATTCACATGTATCTCAAGTTTCCACGCTTATACTACAGTTATAGCATGGCCTATTGGAATAATCATACACATTGAAGTTTGACTACAATATCACATTATTCAAACACTGAAAAATGCGCCTGGATTACAATTATTCTACAATGATGCTGATGTAATTTTCATTAATGAAAAGCGCATATTTGGAGTCTACCGATTCCTTGGGACAGCATGTAGTTGAGTGATTTTACTTGAAAGTACTTTATAGGAAAGATGACATTGAGAGATAGGTCTTTATCACAGAAATAGAACTTTACTTTTCCCAATCTTTAAACTATCCTTCTTTATAATGTGATGCTTTCTTGAATATTACTTTGAGAAAAACAAATAAGGAACTGTACTTTTATTTCACATTTGACTTTGTATTAATAATTTACAACTGTTTGTAACATGTGTTGCATAGTAAACGTATTGTCCACAGTTAGGGTCATAATGATGTGTAAATAAAGTAATTGTAGTCTTACATCAATTCTCACATTTATTAACGACTTTTTCATATTGTAATGGAAACACATAAATCTTAAATGTTATCTGTAGAAATGTAAAAGTAAAAAATATTTTTAAATTATAGTCTTTACTACGTTCAGCAAAATATTATGTTTAAAGGGAGATAAGGTGGTGCCTGTACTACCCGATCAAACTCTTCAATACAAACGCATTTATACACCTTGTCACAAAATATTGCTACGTTCGTTTTCCTTCTTGACTGACAATCTTTATATATAATGCGTCTTAAACTAAAACTTACTAGATTAATATTTTAGATAGACAGTGTCGTTTATATAACAACTACTAAATGAACAGTAAATAGATGACACTGATTAAAATTAAATAAGATTCTCATGCAAAGGACAGATCTATCTCGAAAGGTACGAACGTGTATAAATTTAAACTGGGTCGATTAAATGTGTTGCCAGTAGCACAGGAATACCGAAAGATGACCATCAGTTGACAAGTCTTTATTAGTTGAAATGACGAATATTGCAATTCTCTTCTGCTCGTTTGTAAATATGTGTATTCAATAGCAACTTTAAGTTAGTTTTTAGAATGGATATACTACAGTTAATTGAAAATAAGAAATTAATGAATTATTCGTTCAATAAGTTTATATAGTACTGGCTAATACATTCAAATTGCCTGTTCATTTCACTTGGTAAGCACTTGTTAATTTCAAGTCAAACCAAAACTGAAAAGGCATACATGAATTTAGCAATTTATATGTGCATGAACATAACACACGTTGATGCCAACGTCTACATCTACTGTACCACAATTCAAGGTACCTACAATTATTTAAATTACTTCCTTATCCAATGACGAACGCGGTAGTCACAAGGAAATGGACACAAACAAGTCTAGCTGATTGATTTTGATTAAATTAGTGCATCAAAGAAATTAGGTTATTTATGAATTAAGAAAAAACAAACGAACTATTCATATTAATAAGTAGAATGTATACTTTGCAAGAGGCTTTGGGTGGTAATACACCAGTTTAATATATAATAGTATGCTCAAACACAACAACGAACAAATACGAACAATAACATTCTAGTTTTGACATCTTCTGGGCTTCCAATACAGGCCCCGATTTTACGAAAATACTTAAGTAATTACTCAGTAGCATGCTCAACTTATTTCAGCGCCTTTAAGCCTCTTGCATGTTTATTCATTTAAAGAATTCAAGTTTTTCATAATCGTATTTGCCCATTTATTACAATTATTATACGCTTGTCAGTACTTTTGCAGGAAATGTTGCTAAAAAGCAAGTAATTTACTGAAGCAAATTCTTAAATTTCTTAAAATTCTTAACTTGTACTCAATTGATTTTTTCGCTATATCTGACTTGCATTTAGTATTATACAACATATTTTTCTTTCAACATGTTAATTTTATTGAAAAAAATATAATATGGTTTAAAATGACAACAAAAAATATCATTATTTTTAGTGACAATTATACTTTAAAATAATATACTTAGCTGAGCAATTACTTAAGTACTTTCGTGAAATCGGGTCCTGTTCCTTTCTTTCAATAAAGCGTTCGTACAAACTATCCAAGAACCTTTCATTCAGACATATGAACATGCATTTCAAATTTCTAATGTACAAATTCATTATAATGAAAATACTGCCCCCCCCCCCCCCGCCTCCAAAAAAGGAGCATGTCTAAAAGTAATGCTCTGTAATTTTAAGTTGTAACTTAAATACAAAATTACACTGAACTTCTTACAAAAGATCTCCTTTTGTACAAACAGCCTTGGTAATGTAAAATATTTACACATTCTACAAGGTATGCAAATCATGCAGGGCATGTATTGATTTTGAAGGATCATTGTAGGTAATCGTCTCCCTTTAAACAGGTATGAAATTGTAACGTACACGTCCATTATATACAGATAAGAATGCATACATTTATTTAAAGTTTTTTTTGCGGAGTAAGGTTGTATAATAGCTATGGTAGATCAGACTTAATAATCAAAGCTAGTATTATCATATTTCCATTCCATTTGCAAGATACTGGTCGGTGGCATTTGATTTTTTATTTCAGATCTTTTTTTAAGTGTGAATCTCAGTCAAATGCCAAGCTTGAAAGATAATGTTAAAGGAAAAATGTTGACATATTCACATGTAGGAAACTGTAGCAAACGTCCTTAAAAGCAAAGACACATTTTAATGGCATCATGTATTGAAATTAATCAACTACGTACCTTCAATATCTACATCTGCTTTGGAAAAGAAGAGTGACTGTCCCATTACTCCGATAATGGACTAAAGAGCATATATCATTCTCCATTATATGTAGATATAGAAGTCTTCAACAGACTTGAAACTAGTAGCTTTTAAGTGTGGATATGTTCATAAGAAGGACAGCAAGGAATCATTGTTGCAGTACGTACAAGTCACCAAGGACCTTGTAAAACAATAGCCATCTGATCTAATTATTATTTATTTTTTATGTTAAAATCAAACTTGATAAATTTATTACATCATACTTATATTTGATATCAATTTATTTCAGAGACAATTGTGTTGTTTAAATGCTTAAACGATAACACAAACCAAGAGCAACCATTTGTCAACCAAGACGTTATAGGCTCGAACGAAATCGTATTCCACCTGTTACTCTTAAAATTTCACCAGTAATAGTTTTTCATAAGAAGCGTATGGTAAAGTATTTGCTGATATAGGATATGACTGTGACGTTCCAATCATATCAACCTATCATCTTGAATAAACTAAGAAGTATAGATCACCCTGGGAATAGTTTTAAAAACCAAATACCTATTCCAAACTGCATCAAATATACCAACGGCACATTTTCTGTTTAAAGGGAGAATATGCCATGCAAATAACTATCCCACTAACCAGTGCATCACTGCATGATTTACACACCTTGCAGTCGTGCTAGGTTTTTTTCCTTTTGTTGTAGTAACGGTTTAGACATGATTCGAACGCATCATTTCAAGTCGGCACTGTTACACATTTATTGTTGAAAAGTATCATTTCATTTTAATCGATTTTATAGATTTTGATAGTACAATTTTGTGTTATTATCAATAATTATAACTATGTTTTCTGAATATTAGTATTATTATCATCATTATTATGATTATTATAACTATGTCCCATCCAATGTTAAGTTTTGATCACAATGTGTTTAATACCATCTGTATATATTAAAGTTATACCAATATTATAATGACTTTAGGGACATCTTTAGATAATTCCAATTTTAGCATGAACGATGTGTTTATAAAATTAACGAAGTTTAACTTTTACTATTGAGTTAACATACATTTATGGGGCAGGTAGGAGTGATTAAAACAGCAAAACTACATGCATGGCAAGGTGTATAAATCATTCGGTGTTGTACTGATTTGCTGATCCGCTTTTTATGCGATCTTCTCCACCTTCTCTTCTTAAGTGCAGCTCGTAACAAGTAGTTCAATATTCAACCTTATGGATATACGGATTGCACTTTAGACAATGTAGCGTTTTCCATTCAGCGTTATGCCAGCAAATACATGTTTTATTGTGCCAACATTAGGGGAATAACGGGAATGGCCTACATTACATTTTCTACAAATAAATGATTCTATTTGATCTCTATTACTAGAGTAACAAAAACAATCTATGTCATTTCCGGCAGCAAAGGTGGTCAAATATTTCTGACATCTATAATAGAGTCGTTGCTACAGAATGCAAGTCGCCGAAAGGACAACAATATCATCGTTGTCGCCACAAGTGTCGAAACATTAATTAAAAAGCAGTTTTCGTTTCTGACAACACGTCTTCCCAGTCAGGCCAGCCGTTTATACTAATTTATCTAGGCGTACAATTTAAATTCACAATTCCATCTCGCCTTTGCACAGCATTATTTTCCTATTTGCAATTACAAACATATTGATTGCTTTTCTGTGCATAACAAGCAATCAGAATAAAGTTGTTTAATGTTTGAGCCCTATTGGATTCCATTGTTTTTGTTGCGTAATCTAATCTTAAATTCCTTTGCTGTACATAATATTAATACTAGTACAACAAACGTTTTTGTGAATTCAAGTCTTGTATACCGTTATTTTCCTAAAGTTTGAAGTTTTTCTAGAGGATTCTATTACTTTTGCCCATTGCCATTTTCAGTTTTCTACAACATTTGCGACATACAATATTCATCTACAATATATTTATTATGACTGAGGAATATGTGTTAAGTTGATCAAAATTTAGCACTTAACAGGTTTTGTGTATAACGGAATAATAGCTTTGTAAAACATTAAAAAATCAAAATCTGCAAACTTGACCACTGGCACAATAGCATTGCCTGTAGGAAAGAAGTAACACACGTCGCTAGATCAGTCTATAATATACGTGAATGAGATTTTGATTTACGTTGCATGATATTCATCGCTTGTTTATGCAATAAAGACATTGGCAAAAGATTGGTGTACTTGATGACTTCATCACAGTGATTGTTATAAACAATTATTGGATTAAACGGTACGTAAAAAGTACTGAGTGAACTGTTATAATTTGTCAAAAATGTCAGCGGTGGTGAAAAGAAGTCAATTAGACAGATACAACCATTTTTATCTTCGAAAATGAAACATAATTTTGTACCTGTGTCCTATTGCTCGATGGTCATAGAAATAACCATGAACTTACATGTAATTAACCGATCGCTTACTAGTATGAAAGTATATATAATAAACGGTTTTCGTTGTTCAATAACAATTTGTGTTGCATGAGATGGAAATTAGTCGATCAATCATAAAGTGTTTAAATGTCTAGACAACACTCACATATGAAACTATTTCTTACTTAACTATTCTCGTTATTTATATTATTACGGCTATATCTACAAGTACAGTTTTCATTAATAGCTGCAACAAATACACACGGCGACAACCCAAAATGCATGCGGTGTTTCACTCTGTCGTCAAAATCGATTTCGTCGTGATCTACCGATGCTGTCACCGTGTCTTATGACGGTGGCAATGATACGTATCCACATAACTAAGCGATTTGTAGCATGTATGCATTTTCAAAACAACAAAAACAAAAATAATATCAAACAGGGAATGCCACATACCAAAAACGCAGCCTCCCCAAAACGAGCCCCAAGCACCCGACACCACCAACACACACACACACCACACAAACACACACAACACACACACACACACACACAGACACACACACACACACACATAACACCGACACACACTAGCATACAAAGCAAACACACGAGGACAAAACGAACAAAAAAAGGAACACAGTGGGGCACCGCCTTGGAACGGTCAGTGGCAAAAACACCACTGGGGAGCTTAAACCGGTTTATGGTGCGCACCCAACCTCACTCTTACCCCCACCATGTTCCAAAGTCACAGGACAGTGTAAATAAAAGTAATCAAAAGTAAATAAAAGTAATCAAAACCTAGAATAGCCCTGAAACTGGTCATTGGCAGGTATTCATCAATCAGTCTAAGACAGGCCCTTGTCAAAAAAAAATGATGAACTCTTACTTAATTTTTTACATCTACGCCAATAAGCAGCACATGTATGTAGAGGAGGTTATGTAACCATTTATCATGTCATTGTGATGTCATTAGTAGCAAATCAAAAACAAAAGAATATAAATTCACAATAACGTTGACGGCTTTCCTTAAACATGTTTTTTAGAAAAACGCATAGTTAGTACAGATACACTTTTGCACCAAATCTTTTATTGCATATTCAAGGATCGTCACAGCAACAATTCTAGCAAGTGCACCAACCACCGTTTTTTTGCAAAAGCATTTTGATGTGCAGTTATGTGTTTTCATTGTCTGATGAAAAGGTTCTTTTAATCAAAATACAGCTTCAAAACTTAAATGATTAATGAAAAGTGATAGTTGTCACCTGAATGTGCCGAAAGTTGAATTTCCAAACAAACGTCAGTTGCATGAACGTTTGCTTCAAGATGACAAAGTTTGAATGTGATATATTACAAACAGTCTCAGTATCGGTTACGGACATATGTTTTTTTATTATAAACGGTTTTATCAGTTTGCATTATGTAGACATATATTTGGAGAAATGGTGAATGTTTTTGTACAAATGTGCATGTAGATATTGAACATCGATATGTGTGATTACTTACTTTGCTGCTGCAACCTACTGCATAGTAATAGAAACAGTCTGGTTAATTCTGGATCACCCTTGTACGTGATCTTGCAAAAACAAGCTATTTGTTCTAAGCGTAAATGTATTCATCAAACCTTGAATATAACATAATTATTTAAATAAGTAAATGATAAATCCACAAAAGGTAAATTAAATGTGAAACGAACTATCTATATATATTTCATTACCTCGCATATGTGCAAATGCCAATGTTAAGAAATCCATCTTCTTACTTTTATTCTGTACTTCAAATGAGACGATATGTAAATTTATATTGCAAAAAGAAAACGTTAAAGCAATATAAGATACAATAATGGGCTGATTTTGTTCGAATATCGAGATTAATTATTAATCGAAATTTCATTTTCTCACCAATGTCCGACCTTAATGTTTGTTTTGCTATGATTGCAGCTATAGAGGTATTTAGACCACTGGTAACATCATTCTAATTCCGAAACCTAATATTTTTAGAGAGTTCTATATTGCATAACATAATTTTGTCATAAATGTTAGAATAAATCCCTAGCAAACCAAACGTAGCGCTTAATTTAGTTATTCGTGCACGTGATGATTTACACCAAATATATTTGCACTTTTCTCCCTTTAATTGCTTATAAATTAAAAAAAAATAACTTGCACATTTGTTTATAGAAAGAACCAATCAATTCAAGACATACATGTTACACATCTGAAAGGTAGAACAAAATATGTTATATTTTGCTTTATCATGCCATTAAAAGTCGGAGCGTTATCAGTCTTATTTCATAACAGTTACTGACTAATTTGGTTCCTCACCATGTTTTCTTCTGTGTCTGTGAGTTGCGCATATGTATAAATATGTTTTATATATTTTAGAGGTATAATGAAATTATTCTGTACATGTCTTCCAATAACAATAATTTACATTTAATAACCTTAACAGGAAATTTAATTCACATTTTAGACATGACCTCTATGATGAAATCTAACGACAATCAGAGAGCATTTTCCTTACTGAATAATCATTGATGTGACTAAATAAAGATATTGAAAGTAGCAGAGTATACAAATTCGTAAGGTTTATTTCGTCAAAATTATGTAATTTGCAACACATCTTAAACAAGACTTAGTGTTTGTTTTCTTTTTAAAGTTTACTTATTAAAGTATAAATGATCGAACCAATAGATCACTGAATCAAAACAAGTAGCACTATTATGGTGTATGCAAACTTTTTTGTGGATTTGTTAAGTCTGATCTACATTCAAACGATAGATTTATATAAGGTTATGTAAATATTGTATCCTAATATCCATGTCGTATGACTATGTAAAGTGTAACACGTTCCTGTCTCTCCTAAATACTCCTAGGTAGATCTGTATCTCCCAGGTCAGACAAAAGGTCAGGTTAGCGTGGCGGTTCATTTGTTTCCAATAACTACACAGTATCTTGCGGAATATTTGACGAATGTGATTTAACTTACAGATTTAGAAAATTTTGGATATAACCAAAACATATTTTTCAATAAACAGATAATCTGAACAACTTTCAAGGGATACATTATTTTTACTGCCCAAATTGACACTTAAGTGTGAGCAGATACGCTTATGATTCACGCTTTAGTGTAATAATTCTTCATTGTTTCACAGACAAATGTCTCTTAGACAAAGAAACTAGTATGAATATGAAACAACAGGTCTCTTCTCCTCCTAGAAATTTGACATAATGTTGCAAGTCTTACAGTCAAATTCCTTTAAAAGGTAATACAGAAACATATCAAATGATATCCAAGGAGCTTTTGTATAAGTTCATGACAACACTTCTAAGCCAAAAATGTTGATGTCTATATAAATTATGTAGAGAAATCAACCATATCTGCTCCTGTTTTAGAGGAAACGGATTAACTTGAACAGTAATGAACATGACCGAGCTTTTATGATGTGAAAATATTTTAATAGTTTGACAAATGGTTACTGGAAAGATTATCGGAATTTACCACAGGGCTATGCAGAATAAGTAGTTATCTTTCCGTGTGGTTAGGTGGTAAAGGGTTACCAAGGAAGGGTCTCTGTTAAACATTTTAAATTGGGTTCATGAACATTTTATCAGTTTGACATCATCAATGATTATAAAAGAAAAGTTACTATGATTACTATTCGCACCAAAAATACTGTACCTCTTTTTTGGACAAGACGTGTTTTCCTTCTGGTTCTGCACCAAAATAAATTCTACTGACTGATTTGATGTTAGATCGCAAAAATACTTCCAAATAAGTTTGGCTGAAAAAGCAGTTAACAGCAATAAGCTGACATGCAAATGACAAACATCAAACAATCCTTAAAGTTCACAATGAGCAAACTCTGCTCTCTTGAAAGACAGTGTTAACATTGATTTTCTGTCAATAATGAAAGAAGTTGTTTATTTAAAAGTCAAGTGCATTCTTTTTGCAGAGTTTCCTATGGCTCAGATTTGTAGATTTGCTTATTTCGGTAATTTGTGAAAAATCTTTCAAAATACAAAGGCTTAAATTTGCCATGTGTTTATGTAATAAGCCCTTTCATAAGAGCACACACATTTTCATAATATATGAATGATAGAATATTATATTTAAAGGCACACAGAACACAGCAGTTTTCAGAATACAACTGTTTCTAAATGCTCAATATGCAAAATAAAATCCAAAGTAATATTTTCACAATATTTAAGTTTTGAACACAAAACTTGTTTCCTTTTTTGAACACTCGTTGTGACTGTCATACTATCTGCATGCCTAAACAATATCTCCGTAAAGTTACTTTGAGACGTTTATAGTTTCAGTAAGACAAGGCATGTAAATCACACAGGGCATACATTGATATTACAGGATCGTTGTAGGTATCGGCCTCCCTTTAAAAAGCGGTACATTGTTTTGATGGATGGGTTTGTAATACACAATTAAGAACTCATCTATTTTTTTTTGCAATACAGCAAGCTAACACACACATATATAATAGCAAATGGTTCAAAATTTCTGAAAATCTCACCGAACATCTATTATTGCATATGATCAATAAAAAACTGAAAGAATATGACAAATTTCTCTACATCCTTTTACAACCAAAAAAACAAAAATAATATCAAACAGGGAATGCCACGTACCAAAAACGCAGCCTCCCCAAAACGAGCCCCACAGCACCCAGAAGTGCACACCACCAACACACACTAGCATACAAAGCAAACACAGGAGGACAAAACGAACAATTAAAGGAACATAGGAACTTACACTGTATTATTTCAAAAGATGGCAACTATTGCAATTTACCGTGTATGCGAAATATTTCAAATTTAATGTTAGTCTCCTTTTTCTAAGTACAAATACATGCTCTATTGAAATAATAGTATGTTGTTACAAATTATTTATTAGCAAACTATGAATTTAAAATAAAATATTCATTAAGGTGCATCATTGTTATTGTTTAAAATTAAACGACAATAAATTAAGAGCTTGAAATATACTTGGTTTAACATCTGACAACAATATGTTCTAAATAGGGGTCACCAAAATACATGAGAATGAATTGATGTGCCCTTTTAGTTCTCTCTGGAAAAAAAATCCAGAACGAATCATTGCATCGGTATGTATAAACGTAAAATAATTTGAAGAGCGAGAGAAAGAAAGGTTGAAACTCTGAAAAGTGTCAGTATCAGTAAATTCATCGTAGGAAATACATATTTGCACAAGAACTGTCTCATGTGTAAATCGAATTAATAAAGCAAAATTTGAGTCTATTGTTTCATTGTCAGGATTAGATGGATACACGTCTACAGAGTCGTGTTACAGCTCACAGCAACAGCAATCTTGAAGTTACAACTTTTCAAAGATTGTATAGTTAATTTAAAGAGACTTGGTTTAATTCTTCGCAACACGAAGACCAATAACTGTTGTATCAACGGGTACTATTTTCATTTTAACCTGCTTTTACTGTCATTATTTTGGCAATAATATAAAAATGCAGAAATGGATTGACGTGCTTATTGAAAAGTGTTTTATATGGTGTTAGTTCTGTGGATGGGTGAAAAGGGAAGACAGATATTATCCACATGGGACATAAATGCAGAAGACAGGAAATTAGTTAAAACCTACTATGATGGTTTTGCCAACTACTGTGAGCCTAAGTCTAATCGGATATACCGTCGCTACAAACTAAAGTCGCGAATTCAACAAGAAGGAGAACCATTTGAGCAGTTTGTCACAGAATTGAAGCTCTTAGTCAAGGACTGTGGATATCCTGATACAATAAGAGAAGAAATGATTCGTGATCATATTGTATTTGGTGTCAATTCACCAAAATACGTGAACAGTTGATAAATGAAGGATCGGGACTCACGCTGGAGAGTATAGACATTCCTCAGACATACGAAGTAAGCCAGAGTCAGGCTAGAAACATAAATATCCAAACGCAATCCGTAAGCACTGTTGGAAGACGGTCATCGCAAAAAAAAAAAAAAAAAAAAAAAAAAATAAAAAAAGGAAAGGCACGTAACAAAAAGCAGCCCAACGGCCCCACAGCACCCAGAAGGCACCCACCAATCTCACCAAAAAAAAAAAAAAAAAAAAAAAAAAAAAAAAAAAAAAAAAAAAAAAAAAAAAAAAAAAAAAAAAAAAAAAATATACACACACAAAAAAACTACCAACACACAGAAGACTACAAAGGAAACACACGAGGACAAACGAACAATTAACGGAACCGGGCACCTTGAAAGTCAAAATGAACGGGGGGGGGGGGGTGGGGGGACATGTAGTAAGGACAGAAAAAAAAAAAACCCCCAGGGGGAAACTCAAAAAAAACCAAGTGAAAAAAAGGGCATAGTATGGAAAAAAAAAAGCTCGTTTATTGTATTAAAAGCAAACCTGGGAACCAAAAAACGTATTACTCAATCTTTCAAGGCGACCAGGTAAGGGCCCGACGAACAGGCCAGAGGACAGATCAAAACAGTCGGGGGGGGGGGGGGGGGGAAAAAAAGGGGGAGGAAGGGGGTTGGGGGGGGGGGGGGGGGGGGGGGGGGGGGGGGGGGGGGGGGGGGGGGGGGGGGGGGGGGGGGGGGGGGGGGGGGGGGGGGGGGGGGGGGGGGGGTTAATATTTTTTTTTAATATAATATTTTTTTTATTTTGGGGGGGGGGGGGGAGAGGAAAAAAAAAAAAAAAATTTAAAAATAAAAAAAAAATTTTAAAAAAAAGAAAGGGTTTTTTTTTGGGGGGGGGGGGGGGGAATTTTTTAAATTAAAAATAAATTAAAAAAAAAAAAAAAAAAAAAAAAAAAAAAAAAAAAAAAAATAATTTTAATATTGGTTGGGGGGGGGGGGGGGGGGGAATTAAAATAATAATAATAATTATATTAAATAAAATATTAAAAAATTAGAGGGAGGGGAAAAAAAAAAAGAAAGGAAAGAAAAAAAATAGAAGGGGGGGGGGGGGGGGGAAAAGGTTTTGAAAAGGAAAAAAAAAAAAAAAAAAAAAAAAAAAATTTTTTTTTTTTTTTTTTTTTTTTTTTTTTTTATTTTTTTTAAATATAAGAGAGAAAAAAAAAAAAAAAAAAAAAAAAAAAAAAAATATTTTTTTTGTGGGGGGAAGGGGGAAAAAAAAAAAAAAAAAAAAAAAAGGGGGGGGGGGGGGGGGAGGTTTTTTTTTTTTTGGGGAAATTTTACCAATTTTTCAACAGTGTGTAGACAAAAGGAATATCACAACAGAAACGTTTATGAGGTAAACAATTTTGATTTAACACCTGATCTTGATAAGCTAGATTACGATGTTTCCCCTTCCAACCAAAGTGAAGAATTGTATATTAATATATTTGAACATGCCCCTTTTTCAAACAAGGCCTTTGCCAAAGTTGTCATCTGTTCCTAACCGGTCACATTTAAGATTGACACGGGTGCACAAGTAAATGTCCCCTCAAGTTCATTTCAAACTTCTCTGAAGATAGCAGGTCCTATTCAAAACACGCATAAACACCTCACTGCATATGATGGGACCCCATTGAAAGTAGATGGCTTCTTAAATCTACCTTGTCAGTAGAATGGACAAAATTTTCATGAGGATCTTTACGTAATATACACAAACTCAAGCCAAATACTTAGACTGCAGACTTGCCTGAGATTTAATCTTATTAAATTAGTACTAGCTATGAACTCAACCTCTATTTACACAAAAAAGTGTGTTGTAAATAAATACACAGATGCATTTCATGGAATAGGTCAGTTACCAGGGGAATGTGAAATTCACCTGCGAAATGATGTAACGCCAGTAATCCATCCACCTCGCAAAGTTCCCATAGCAATAAGAAATTAATTAAAGACTGAGCTTGACCGAATGAAAAATGAAACATCATAACAAAGGTCACATAGCCTGCAAACTGGGTTAACAGTCTAGTCATGGTTGAGAAAGCCAATGTATCTCTTAGGATATGTTTAGACCCCAAAGCTCTGAACAATGCAAAGGCCCCACTATCCAAATAAAACTTTAGATGATATCTTGCCTGTACTGTCAAACGCCACAGTGTTTTCTAAATTTGATGTGTGTAGTGGTTATTGGTCCATTAAATTGACAGAACAGTCATCATATTTGACATCGTTCAATACACCCTACATAGGTACAGATTTTTGCGTTTGTCCTTGGCATTTGTGATGCCAATGATCTCTTTCAGTTAAAAATAGATCAGTGCCTCGAAAACCTCCAAGGTGTTATGTTTGTTGATGTGTTTGTTGTATATGGCAAACATCATGAAGAACTTGACCGAAATCTCGACCAACTTATGATAAGATGTAAGATGTCGAGAAATTGGCATAAAACTAAATCCCTACAAAACAGAAGTAGGCACATCCGTGATACCATTCTTTGGTCACCTCCTAACCTCCCATGGTTTAAAAATGGACCCTTCAAAGATCCGGCCAATTCAACAAATGCCTGCACCAACATCCAAGTCAGAACTTCAAACTATATTTGAATGGTTACATATATACAAAGGTTTGCAACTAACCTATCTCAAATTACAGCATCATTAAGACAGATTTTTCTAAAGATGCTGAATTCAGATACGATGCGCCTCAGAAGAAAGACCTACAAAAGGTCAAAAATATTATCACGCAGAGCGTAGGGCATGTACTTGCATATTTCGATCAAAATAAGGAAGTTACCTTACAAGTAGATGCTTCCAAATATGATGTTGTGGCAGTTCTTAAGCAAGATGGTAGGCCAATATCATTTGCATCAAAGTCACTCAGCCCAACTGAGGTCAGATATGCTCAGATCACCAAAGAGTTATATGCTCTCCTATTTGGATGTAAAAGATTCCATCAATACACATATGGCATAAGTTTTTAATGTCAAAGTGACCATAAACCGCTTCTGTCAATATGGAAGAAAGGGCTACAATCAGCACCATTTCGCCTGCAGTGCATGCTTCTACAGCTGCAAAAATATGATATAAAGTTAATATTTATACCAGGTAAAAACATTCCACAGATACATTATCTCACGAATTCTTACCTGACACAAACCCAGAGATTGCAGCGGGTTTGGATATCAATGTACATGCTCTCATCTCAAGCCTGCCTATAAGCGATCAAAACATTGAGCTATTAGAACAGCCACACAATCCTTCACACAGATGCAAATGCTTAACCAGGTTATCTTTGAAGGTTGGCCCAATGACAGAGCAAACTTCACCAATCAGTTATTAGAATTTTGGAACTTTCGGGATGACCTTTCTGTCATTGATGGTATAATCTTAAAACGCTCTAAAATATTCATTCCAAAAGAGCTCAGACCTCTTATGCTAGAAAAGATACATGACTCACACCTAGGGATAGAAAAGTGTACACAGCGTGCACGGGAACTACTGTTTTGGTCAAATATGCCAGCTGACATTAAGTCAGCAGTACTAAAGTGTCCAATTTGCATCGAGCACAGGTGCTCAAATACAAAAGAGCCGTTACAGCCTACAACAGTACCTGATAGACTATGGCAAATCTGTTCAACAGACTTGTTTCACCGAAACAACAGTGATCATATTATGTTGGTTAATGCATACAGCAAATATTACGAAGTAAGCCAGCTAACAAATACTAGGTCAAAATGAAATGATACTTCAGCAGGCATGGGATTCCAGAGACATTGTATTCAGACAATGGGCCTTGTTATGCAAGTTTTGAGTTTAATGAGTTCTCTAAACGGTATGACTTCCTGCATGTTACATCATCCCCAAGTCATCAGTCGGGAAGTGGTTTGGCTGAGATAACAGTGAAAACAATCAAATCACTGTTTACAAAAACAAGACAGGTCGGGAAAGATCCTTATCTGACACTCCTTGAATATAGGAATGCCCCATTAGCCAGTGGGAAGTCCCCGTCACAACTACTAATAAGTAGACAGCTGCGGTCAACTCTACAATTAATTTCCCAGAAACTTGAGCCTCATGTGCCCAATAAACAAATCATAAAAGCGAAAATGGTTAGGTCAATGGAAAAATCAGTTTCATTATGACCAATCTACTAAACACCTGAAACCCTTAAAAACTGGAGAGGCTGTAGGGATAAGGCAAGGCAAACAATGGTAACCAGCCATAGCTGAGCCAAAAGAGCATGATAGATCATATCTTGTGGCAACTGAAAATGGAGCCATTTACAGAAGAAATAGGCGCCACCTCCTCAAATCAAATGAACAGTCCTTTCAAGAACTAGCTCATAATATTACGTCATATACTCCTCCCATAGAGCATCACCATTAACTTCAATAACTCCGTGCCTACTCCTGTGGTAAACAAATTGTCTGAAGGGTTAAAGAATCCCAGCCAGAAAACGACAATCCAGAATCAAACTGTATCTCTTCAGAAGCCGAATTGTCGCCTGTCAAAACCTACTCACCTTGATCCCAGAGCCCTGCCTCCCCTACATATACAACAAGATCAGATCGTAGTGTTAAACAGCCTCAAAGACTGTTATATTAATAATTTATTAATATTGACACTAGATTGATTATTATATGCTTATAATACATTGTAATTCGATTATAATTGCTGCTTAAAGCATTTAACATTGCAAATTTGATGCGCAGATTCATTACAATTATTTTGGATGTAATACATGTGTTATCATGGAAAGGTTGGAGCAATACATAATTAATCAAACTTACATTACTCAGTGACAGTGTGAGAACACAACTTCTATTATAAACTTTATAACCGAGAGCATAACACCGCCAGAGTTGAACAGTTTAGCAGCGGAGAAAATCAGATAACCCGGAAATGAACTCTAGTGAATGAATCTCTCAATTCATTGATCAATATGTATTTCATCTTTCTAAAGAAAGGGAGATGTTACATTATTGCCAGCGTATAATCCAAGCTGGTTCGCTACCTGTATTTATACTGCTGATAAGCAACGCCCACTGACCATTATATGAACTCACATTGATTTCTATCTGTGGGTCACTTTTCTTCCAGAATGAATCTAGTAAACACGAACGTTCACTTGCTCTTTCATTAATCCATCACATCAAAACAGTTAGATACAAAGGAAATCCAGAAAAATGATACAAAATACCTGTGAAAAAAGAAAAGAAAGCAAATCATTATAAAGAAATAAAATTAGAATAAATGGATTGAATGTGTATACGATGCATAGCATGGCGAATACATTTTATCGTCTACTCCAGTGTTTACTTCAGTAATATTTAGCACAGGTAGATCATCCCTCTGCATGACTGATAGTTTGTTATCTTATAAGCATGCCTCCCAAATCTTTCTAAAAAGGAAAGGGATTTTTACGGCTTTAAGTGTAAGAAATGTATTACTTTTTTTAGTTATTCTGGAAGCAATAAAATAGGCTTCAAAATTATTAGGCAGAAATAATCAATGTATAATTTTCACATATATATTTGTTGCCATGGGAACTCATTTGCCAAGTGATGCTATAACACATGAATTCAAGTTTCATTTACCTAATAGTTGGATTATATTTCAAGAGTTGTATTTCAATACTATGCTAGTCCAAGACAAAACAACAAAATAAAGAAGTTTTAAAGTCACAAAGCAAAATAATTTATCTCAATTTCATTGCATACAAACACAATTTCTGGTACTGACACTGTCATTCTTAATGGATGTGTTTCTTAAGTTATGGCAGTAGTTTGAAGATTACATTGCACACATGTGGCAAGTTATAAAATGGTGCAAATTATGATCAACTCCATGGATATTCTTACTCTTTTAAGACTCCTGTTCACCAGAAGTAGTATCTTGTAAGCATTGTACTCTTTCAACCACACCTGAAACTATCTTTTTTAAATAAATGACACATTTGCATTTCCTAGATTTATATATGACATGCTTATATGACTTTAATGCATTTGGGCATGTATATGTCCCTAAAGAATATTAAAGCGCCAGAAGTGAACAAAAATGTAATGCTGCCTTTCCTTTTATTTCCATAGAAAACATCAAAATTAGAGTAGATTTCTGTTTCGTTTACTCCCTGTCCAATGTCCACTCAGTAAGCTTGCCAAATGGTACTTAATTGATGTGTCAAATGTTCATCTGTACTGCAGGTCTAGGTATTGCACATACTTGCCATTCATTGCCATTCACATGCCATACCTGCCAAAGAACATCACACAACTTCTCAAAGTTTTACTAGATTTAATATACACCACACAAATAATGTCAAGCTATGTTCCATCTGACATCTTATAACAAATGTAAATCCTGGGTCTGAAATACAGAAAACAACTATAATTAAACAGTTCGATTCAAGATATCACAAGATAAATAGAATCATATTGACAAAAGAACCTTTACTCAAACATATCTGACCTTCGTGTTTAGTTTAAAAAAATAGACCCTTTACTCAAGCAATTAATCATTTAAATATAAGTACACATCTAAGTCTATTTATCAAAAAGTCTGTTAAAAGTATTAAAACATTACATTACATATAAATAGATTGTTCAGGACATCCAGCGGTACCAGTAAGTAAAAACTTACAAGGTATACTTCGCTATCTAGTGATCCCAAAATACATGAAACAAAAATATGACATACCTTGTTTGTAAAACAAGAACCCTGACATGCACTCTGTATTGTCTACACAGTAGACACAAAGTCTACACCACACCATACAACTTCTCCACTACCACTCTCGGCCAACTTGGAACTGTGATGAAACTGCTGAACTGTGCTGTAATGTTAATATCAGGATATTTATGCAACAGTTTAATAGAAAAGAGAATGGCAGTCGTAGACCAGTTATTTCAGAAGCCTACACGAAAATACTGTGAAAATGGACACATCGCGCAAATTCCACAAAGTAAACAATTAAACTCACTTCAACCGATAATGCAATTCAATAAATCAACCAGTACAACCACAATACATCATACAACCAATACAACCAGTCACTGACTTCAACCTCTAAAAAACAATGTCAAAACATAGATACTTCTGGAGCACTGTCCATGTACACAGACCAGATTGAAACATGGCGGTAACTGCAAAAACCGGATCACATGATAACCACCTGACCTTAAAGCCGCAATCTCATTGGCTAATAAACCGAAAGTACTCAGATAAAAATAGCCAAGTTCCTGGAAAGAGTGATTGAAACTCACAAGTACAAATGAACTACATAACAACTGTTCAACCTAGTTTTTATGACACAATAAAACCAGTCAAAGAGTAATAAGTAAAGAGCTGTAAAAAATGACCGTGCTACAGATTTAGTTACAATAAGTGACTTGATAAGCTTTTCTGAACATAAGAAAATAGTATCAATTATTACAATTATATATATAACATTACATCTTTACTTCAATCAAGAACAAGGGTCCTGCAAACATGGAAAAAATGTTATGTTTATGAACATTTACCATCTATACATTTTTTAAATGAATTATGAAAGTACCCTGTAAATATACAGAATGAAACAGATACAATGAACAAACAAAATGTGAGTGCAATCAATTCTTATTGGTTTGTTTGAATTTTATTTCCGCCAAATTGGCGAGCAATTTTACAATCAATAGAGATTACATATGAATCAAATGGTGTACTATGATGTATGCATCAATTCATTACATCATTATGATCACAACTTACTCATTATACATATATAGAATAGAGTTTCAAATGCCTACCATGAGCAAGGTATGGTTATAATTTGCTTGGCATAGTCCAAACAATACTGGAGCATAACATCATGGTTGCATGGAGCTTGCTCTAAATATGAGTATTATAATATGTTGATTATAGCCCCTTATCTCAATGAACAAACAGTTTAAATTTTGAAAGCACAATACCTGAAGTACATAAATGTTTACATTTTGCATTGGAACTATAACCCATGTAACATAATATTTCAGGGGTGTATCCTTTGGAATAACTTGCCACAGTTGATACGCAATATTATAGATTTTAAACATTTTAAGGAAGCCGTCAAATATCATTCATTGTCCTATTTTTAACATTGTATCTTATCATCCTTAACGATCTCTTTGCATTTTGTTAGTGTCTTAACGATCTTTTCTTCACACATTTCAGTGTGATGCTTGAATACATATACTCGGTATGTTACTTTTTAATTTAGCCAGTGTTTTTATTGCCTAATGCTCATATAACTTAAATATTTAGTCATACAGTACTTTGATCTCATGCGTACAATGATGTTGTAATAACATAGGTCTGTGATACTATACAAATGTGATAACATTGATTCATCTGAAGTACATAATCATGCCGTTCCGTGGTGTGCCATCAATGTTAAGGACCATAATGGAAATTAGTGAGAATCCTTGGTATTGATGTGCATATCATGGTCCATAAACTTGTGTATAGATCTAATTATCTGTATATGTATGCATCGTGTTTGTTTTAACAATGTGTGTACATCTGTAATATACTGAAATAAATATATATATCCATCTTTGAGGGCATAACTAGTTTCAAAATTAAGAAATACATGTAGTGACTTTGAATGTTTTACAAATTGGCAAATGGGAGCATTTATCAATGAGTGAAAGGCAGAAAACATGTTATAAACTTAACGAAATACTCCATCGGCACATTTTCTGTTTAAAGGGAGAATATACCATGCAACTAACTATCCTACAAACCACTACATCACTGCGTGATTTATACACCTTGCCTTAGTGTTAGGTTTATACTTTTCCGTCTGCTGTAGTGACGGTTTATGTATGCATTAAACTTTAAATGTCAAGGTGGCTCTGTTAAACAGTAATTGTTGAACATTTTCATTTCGTTTTTATCAAATAGATTTATAAGTACAATTTCGTGTTTTTATCAGAATTTATTATATTATCATTATTGTCATAATTATCATAACTGCATGTATGTTCAAAGCAGTGCTTACTTTTAAAAACATAAGATTCTTTTGTAATCTGCTTACTAATTAACGTTATAGAATTAATATCACTATTTTAATGACTTCTTTAGGGATTCAGATTAACGTATAAACGTCGTATTTAAAAACGTAATGCAGTTTAAACTTTGTTTGAGAGTTTACCTACATAAGAAGAGAAAGTAGGAGTGATTTCAACAGTTAAACCACATGCATTACAAGGTGTATAAATCATTCAGCGTTGTACTGGTTTGCTGAACAGCTTTTAATGCGATCTTCTCTCCCTTTAAACAGAAATGTGTCATAAAACGATCAAATATGTACTGCTTTTAGATTTTGCTGACTATCATTTGTTTTGTCTGTTATTTTGTCAGTGGTGGTACAAGGTTGTTCTTTAAAAATAACACAACAACTATGTACCTATGTCTCTTTGCTCGATAGTCACAGAAGAAAAATGAAAGTGAATGAAATAAACTAGTTACTTACTAGCATGAAAATATTTTCGATCGTCGACTTCAAAAAACGTATGTATCAGCATCTTTATATCACGGACCTATATACACATGGATTGGAAACTTCCGAAAATCAATAATGCGATATCGGAGTAAATGTTACCCATCATGCTTTGCGCGCGCTCGGTGTTTTTCGGAAATTTTCCGATTTGTGATATTCGGCAGGTGCCGCCAGACTTGACATCATTTTCAACAAACAAAATCGATAACAGTTACCCCTTACGAAAAAAGATTAGCTTGGAATAAGACAAAAGTTGCATAAACAAAGAAAAATACAAACTATTGAGCCATACATATTGAAGTAGACACGATTCAATTTGATTTATTGTTTACGTTTTTCCCCGATACGTTCCAAGATGGAGGACGGCGAGAAGCTTCATTCTACATCACGCTGACAAAATTTTCAACATACAAAATCGATAAAAGTTACTGTACGCATTACGAAAAACAAATAAAGGTTGGAATAATGAGACTGATGTTACTTAAAGAAAAACACAAAACTAAAGAGCCATAAATATTGAAGAAGACACGATTAAATTTGATTATTTTTCAAGATGGAGGACAGGTGGACGCTTGGAGTTTCTGGTTTCGGC
>JAFMSR010000009.1:2694605-2737105 GCA_022818135.1 Saxidomus purpurata
TAGATTTCTCACATTTTTGGAAGCTAAAAAGGGTGTGTGTGTGTGTTGGTGGTGTGCACTTCTGGGTGATGTGGAGCTCGTTTTGGGGAGGCTGCGTTTTTGGTACGTGGCATTCCCTGTTTGATATTATTTTTGTTTTTTTGTCCGATTCTTGCTAGCCCTGTTTTCTTACTCGTCTTTCATAACAAGCAATATATGCGATAGTTGTTTTACAATCTTTTTATATTTTAGTGATATTTGTGTTTTTACCAATATCCCGTATTTAATTAAAGCAATACAGTCGTACCAATATTTAAACATGCGTCGAGTGGAATTGATACAGATAAATATGAAATAGCTTCAGGAGTGTGATTTTACGCGTTCAGCAACACTTTATTTGATGATTGCAGTTTGTATACACAGAAGAAACAAAGAGATTTAATACAATGGGAATCGAACTCCGAACAGACTGTTTTTGACGTTCACCTGCAAACTCCTTTCTGCCAGTCGTGTTGTTGTTATTAATATACCGCAATGTCAACACACAAAATGTTTGTTTTCGTTACGGTTCATGATTTCATATCGATTCCTCGCATGGACGCAAGTGTCGATTGGCGTTTGAAAAAGCTTAAACTCGTTTCTATTTGATATTTGTGTACGTAAAGAGATACCATATAAATATGACAATTCACGAATGTAAATTTCGAAATGAAATTACATAAGTAAGTTTTAAAATAAACTATAATTCAACCAGATCACAGTTAACATATGACAAAAATTGTGCACTTGATGACTCCATCGTAGGGGTGTATTAAAGCTTATGTAGTAAAATGATGTCCTTTTGGATGTAATTATTTGTTTGCAACGGAACTGTATGAACTGTTATATTTTGGAAATAAAATCGGTGATGTTAAACTCAATTATTTCATCTTGTGAGCGACATCATAAAAGTTGTACTCGTTTTCTGCCTGTCTTGTCGTCGCTTCATAGACAGAGACAAAAGAACAAATACATTCTGAAGCTCAATAAATGTTTTCAATCGCCAGCTAAGAAAAAAACATAGACGTTTGCCGATATAAACGTATTCAATAGTTCTTAAAACTTGAATTCATGACTTTGACTATTATGTGAATTCCCTTTATAGTGTACCGTAAAACGATAATACGTTCAAAGATAATGGTGTTTATGAAGATTTTTAATACAGTTTTAGAATACAGTTGAGCCCGTCTGTGTTCATTTTTTTCTAGACAAAGTACAACCAACCTTTGTCTTGTCGATGTGGACATGACAACAGGATTTTTAGATTCGCACCAACATATAAGAATAGCACATATCTACAATTGTGTGTGCAAGCAACAGCGTCAGTTTCATGTGTAATAAAAATATACGTATGATTCTGTTCATGTGTTTTTTTCAAAACGAGGAACAAACCTTCGGTAAAAATGTTATAATTATGTTAGGCATTTACCCGATATTCTATCAGTGGTTAATCACAAAATGTAATAGCAATAACATTCTACGTTAGGAGACGCGGAAGGAAATGAACGGGCGTGGCATATATCAAACCATTACCACATATATATATATATAAACAACCAGGTTCAACAATTGTCTAGTTTATGAAAACTATCCTAACTATTACGGTCCTTTTTTAGTTCGACGGTACTGTGTAAAATTGCATAAATAGTGACTGAATTCACTCCCATATTCCAGGCCACCATTCAAGATATCATACATAGTTATATTATACAAACGTATTTCAGTTTAATCAACTAATGAATAAAATAAAAGTACTTAACTGTGACTGTATGCAGAAAACGTCAGATTCAGAACCTAACAAGCAGACATTCGATTTACATAAGTACCGCTAAACAGAACTGTGCAATGTTTTAACTTGGGTTAATGACGTCAGTGTGATTACGTAAACGTTTTTATTCATTGCTTTGTCTCTCGGAATCAAAACACTGTATGACGGTTAATCCTGAATTTCCTCGGCTTTTTCAAAGGCAAACAATGTGAAAGGTATTCCTGAGGCTTAAAAGTAGCAATCAAAAATAATTTTTAAGTTCTTAATCACAACTATTTCATGCGAAGATCTACAAAACACTTGTAAGTGTATTACGGAGAGCACAGCCACTAAACCACTTGTGGTCCAGTCCATTACCTATTGTCTTTAATAAAGATCGCGTGTTGATGTATGGCACATCTATTTACCGAAACACGTGTGGCCTGGTCCATTCTATTTTGCTCTTAGTAGTATACATTTGTTACGAAAGGGCACAGCTACTAAAACATGTGTGGTCCGGTCCATTTCCTATTCCTTTTAATAATGTACATATATTAAGGCAGGAATAACTACAAAAACGCTAGTGGCCCGATAGATTTTCTGTTGCTTTTTATGATGTATATGGGGACGCAACTACTAAGGCACTTTTGAACCGATCCGTTTCCTACTGCTTTTAATAACAAACGTGTTACGCAGCTCACAATTACTAAAACGCTTGTGGCCCGTTCCATTTTCTATTGCTTTGAATTATGTACGTATGTTACGGATGACACATCTACTAAAACACTTGCGGTTCGGTCCATTTGCTTTTTGTTTTACCAGTTTACGTGTGCTGCAGAGGGCACAGCTACAAACCCACTTGTATCCGCTCCATTTACTTTCGCTTCTAAGAATGTCAGTGTGTTATGGAAGGAAAAACTACAAAACCACTTGAGGCCTGGTCTATTTCGTCATGCTTTTAATAATATACTTGTGTTACGGGGGCACAGTTACTAATACGCTTGTGGCCCGGGACATATCCTTTTGCTTTTAACAATGTCCGTGCGATACGGAAGGAACAACTACAAAACTAAGTATGGCCCTGCCCAATTTTTATTTCTTTTAGGAATGTCCGTGGTGTTCGGATGTAACAACTACAAAACCACTTGTTGTCCCGTCAATATCGTCTTGCTTTAAATACTGTACATGTGGGAACAACTATCAAAGACTTGTGGCCAGGCCCGTTTAATATTGCTTTTAACAATGTACGTTTGTTATGGAGGGCACAACTACTAAAAAGCTTGTGACACGTTCCATTTTCTACTGCTTTAATAATGTGCGTGTGTTATGGAGGGCACAGCCACTAAAACACTTGTGGACCGGTCCAATACCTTTTGGTTTTGATATTGTACTCGTGTTGCGAAAGGCACAAATTTAAAGCTAAAACACTAGTGACCGGGTCTATTTCATATTAATTTTTGTTATGTACGTGTGTTAAGGAGGGCACTACTACTAAAACACTCGCGGCCCGGTCCACTTCCTTTTGTTTATGATAATGTACATGCGTTACTGATGGCACAGCTACTAAAACACTAATGGTCCGGTCCATTACCTATTGCTTTTGATAATGTATGTGTGTTACAAAGGGCACAACTACTAAAACACCTGTTGCCCGGTCCATTTCCTATCGTTTATAATGATGTAGGTTTGGTATGGAAAGTACAACTGCAAAACCACTCATGGCGCTGTCCATTTTCTGTTGCTGTTAATGATGTATGTGTGTTGCGGGGGAACAACAAGAAAGACACTTGTGAACCGGTCCGTTTCCTATTGCTTTAATGACATATTTTTGTTACGGAGAGCACAGTTACTAAACTCTTGTGCCCCGATCTATTACTTATCAGCTTCGATAATAAACGTGCGATACGTCCCTCACAACTATTTAAACGCTTGTAACCCGGTCTATTTTATATTCTTTACAATAAGAACATGTGTTACGGAGGACACAGGTACTAAAAACAAAAACAATATCAAACAGGGAATGCCACGTACCAAAAACGCAGCCTCCCCAAAACGAGCCCCACAGCACCCTAAAACACGTATGGCCCGCTCCATTGCCTATTGCTGTTAATAGTGTTCATGTGCTACGGAAATTTTAACTGCAAAACCACTCGTGACCCGGTCCATTCCGTTTTGCTTTTTATAATATACTTGTGTTATTAGAAATTAGAAAAAATCCTTGCTGACGCATACCAAAGGGCTACTACTACTAAAACACTTGTGGCCCGGTCCATTTCCTATTCCTAACATGCGTGTGTTAAGGAAGGAACAGCTACAGAAACCACGTGTGGCCCGATCGATTGTCTTTCTGCTGCTTTTATTAATGCATGTGTGTTACGGGGGGCATGAAAACAAACACACTTGTGAACAGGTCCTATTCATTTTTTTTTTTTTATGTTATACGTGTGTTTCGGAGGGGTCATCGTCTAATCAACAATGATTTAGTATTCTTAACGACAACGAGTTGTTTATAAGTCGATAACGGATAGTTTTTCATAATTAGATCATAATATCACAACTTCTACAAATATATATGATTGATTGATTGATTTTATTCAGGTAAAATACACTTATATACAATTGAATTAAATTGAATTCATAAAAAGCGACAATTTCAAACTGAAAAATAACTGTCACAGTAGCTTTAAATTATGACATGAACTTGTTATCACAGATTCAGATTAAGTGCAAATAATAATTCACATTCATGGTGACTTAAATGCACTTAGTGTTTTAAATTATTTTTGTCCAATCGCAGCGCTGAATTCGCTGCACTTTAACTTGGAAAAATCAGTCATTATATACCGAGTCTGTAAATAGGGGAACAATGCCGATTACACAAAAAACATTTCAAACACTACGTGGGTTAAAGCTTATTTTGATACATTTACTACAATAAATTGGTCGCTTCACCAATTTATTTTCGTAAATGCATCAAAATGAACACTTACCTATACATAATGCGATTTTTGTAAAAATTGTTCATAAACTAAATTATAGAAACATCAGAAAAATTATATACGCAGAAATGAGCAATTACCAAAAATTAAATGTTTATTAAACCTAGGATGGCCCATTTAAGTCATGAAACTTATTTCCAATGGGGTCCTGATAAATACATTATGTCTAAAAAACATGAAATAAAAGAAAATAAAACTGCAAAATGGTTATGGATCATTAAGTTATATGTACGTTGGAAATATGTTTCTATGTGATACAAAAAATTATATTTAATTTGGTATAAAGTGCAATTGTTCAATCTATCATGAAAATATAAACCACTTGGCCTAAGAGATATTAGCCACAGCTTATAAGTGGCATTTAACAACTTTCTTGAATTGTCAATTTTTAGTTTATATATGTTTTATATAGACAGGCAGTGAGTTCCAGTCTTTAATTGCAGTGTAGTATAAAGTAACATTTTATTTTTCGATTAGATTTAGGAACAACAAATTATATAAAATATAGCGAGTCAAATGAGAATGTAAACTCATGTAAACATTAAACTTTCTTTCATATAAAAAGGTCCTGTACTATGTACAATTTTAAACAAATGGCTCAAACGAAGCTGCTTGTTTCTTGCTTCAATATTCAAGAGAGACATATTAGCAAGAGAGTTTGACAATTAACACTTTCCCTTGTGAAAACCTAAAACCATGTGCAGACGTTGTAACAAACAGTTCATATTTGATATAAGAACAAAACACTTATTTCCTTAAAACAAAATAAGGAGTTGGTGATTTGTACATCTTGGACAGACAAAAATGCTCACAAAAAGAGCAATGCAATAACAAATGTTATGTAGTCTAGAAATTTAAAATGATCAGGAAAAAGTCTTTATTCTGGTGCCTGGGATTTTTTGCAGCTAAAATCTCTTTCGTGTTATCAGTGCAGTGAAATTATATTGAAATTTTGCAACGTTGAGCTGTGGGTCGACTGTGCCTTCTTAGCGAGTACATCGAATCATTCACATCGTTTCAGATTTCAAACTCTTGACAATATTATGATCCTAAGAAATTTGGGAAACTATCAGCTAAGGAGAAATATTTCTTTTTGGGGGAAACTAATTCTGGCTGCAAACGATGTGTTTGATCCCGTTCTGCATGACTCCACTCCCTGCACATCGCATTATGTTCGCGACACAGGCATTGCTTAGTTGTTAGTCGATTTAGTATTTTTTGGCGAGTACATCAGAATTTCCACATCGTTTTTCAAATTTGAGAAATTACAAGTAGAGCTAAACATTCAAAATAGGTACGTATATACATTCGTGAAAAGATAGCGGCATTCGGAGTTGCGATTATAGATTTGTAAGTGGGAGACAACTTTGCTTCAACCATAGTTTGTTGTTTGCTAAACTGCTTGTCTATAGAAATATAAGCAGATCTTTTGCCTGGGAGAGATGTCGACCAAATGTTAGGATATACCCTCACTTTACGTAGTGATGTGGGGTCTGTATATGAATCATGTCCGTCCCGACACAGTGGCCGCTATTGCTAGAAACAAAAACATTGTTTATTGGTTATTCTCATGAACCAATGAATGGAATTTTAAAAACGTATATTTGCGGTGAAAAAGGTCAGCCGTTTCTAAAAATCAGGCACAATGTCACTATATAAAACAAAATGATACCAGCTCTGAGGTTTATTTTAACACGTCGTTTTGAAGTAGTTATCCTAAGCTTAAATTTTAAATGTTACTTTGTCATCACTATGATCGTTTGATACGTCCTCTGCAACTCCTTTAAACATAATATGTACTTGCATTGCCAACCAATGAATGCTACTAGTTAAATGCATTTAAGCAGGTTGTACGGTCTAATATATCCAGAACTTTGCGATTTAAACTAAGCGCTGATTTTATTTTAGAATTCAGCAGGATTTTGAAATAGATATAGCCAGTCTACAGTATCATTTGAGAACACCACAGTAGTTGATAGAACTACCTCATCTGAATTATACAATTATCATTCTATTTTAATCGTTATATACCAATAGCTTCGGAACAGACAAGCTTCGGAACAGACAAGTTATCAGTCAGGTCCCTTTACATCACAATTAATAAAACTTCAGTCTGCGTTTTACATCATTATCAACCACATGGACACAGTACCGCATATTCTTTGTTTATATATACGACATATAGGTCTACGCGTTCATAATAAAGCAGTAGTTACTCATATAAACAGGCCTTTAATGTCTTGCTACGTCCTCGAGTCTTTCCATGAGCCCTGCTCATTTTAGCTTTCAGAAATAGCCTCCTGTAATCAAGTCCGAATTCCCCTTTGCTGATGATACTGCAGTTTATCTAGCCTTGTCATCTGCAAAATAACCGGTCACACTCTAGAATTACCTTAAATGTTAGATGCGTTGATGTCGGAGTTCGACATGGTATTCAACCCATCCAAATGTCAAGTAATCTACGTCACCAGAAGGAAACATCATTTTCCCATCAGGTATTTTCTTCATGGAGGCTTACTTGAGTTTTTTACCTCGGCGTAATACCTTTGCATGACTATCTGACATAATCTGTCGTGGGACGACCAAATAAATAGGTCAACAACCAAACATTAGGGTTTCTACGAAGAAACATCAAGGTCAAACCCGAGCCCCTTAAGCCAAGTTGCTTACCATACACTATTGATACTCAGCTGGAATATGGTTCCGATATATGGTCACCCCATGCCCAAACCCTCATAAACCAGATTGAGGGTGTCCAGACAAGAGCAGCTCGATGGATAAAGTCCGATTTTGGCGCAACACCCAGGGTCACCAACATGCTCCATTCTCTTAACCGTCGCAGACTATATCTTAGGCGTATTGACAACAGATTATCTCTTATGTATAAAATCCATAATGAAATTATTGCTCTCCCAATTGAAAGCTATTTAGATTCCTTCAAGTTATAAGTTAGTCACAGAAACTACAGACTATTATAAGTACTCCTTTCCAAAAACTATATACCACTGGAACCATCTATCCACGAGGTCTTCCTCTACCCTACCCTGGCGCAGTCAGTTCCATGCGGCTGTTTGCCACATCGATCATGTATCTCCCTATGAGCACTGCTAGCTGCTTTTACATATACTCTATTAACCAAACCTAGATTTTCATTTGCTTTTAATTTTATTGTTATATTTCAGTCTACTAATATCTGTGTGACCGACGCGCCAAATGTGTAACTCCTCGCGAGGAGTTTGACATCACAGGGATAAAGATAGATCCTCAACCAATCACTTCGGCTTATTAAACTAAGACAAAAGGTATGCTAAAGTTATGTTCTTCTTTATTCAAAATACTGCTAATAAAATAAATACATTCATATAGTGAAATCTCACGTTTAAAGGGAGATTACACAGAACATGTTTAATTCTTAAATCTTGTTCATGGCGTTAGGATTAAACACCTTTTAAGCACCTTGCTGCATTTTCTATATTTCTGTTCTTATTACCTATCAAGTGTTTCATCTGTATGCATGGATCAATATTTACTATATAACTGCATGATGGACATTAAGATTGATAAAACGGAGAGATAAGCGTGTTTGTTTTTGATTAATATTTCAAATACATTTATCTTAAAATCGTATAAAATATGAAATCCTTTACATATGTTTCTGGAGGTATAGGGACATAACATGTAAATGTTTACATGGAAACGTATTTCTTTATCACTAGATAATTTGTCTGTATCTATGACTAATTGAGAATGACCAATTTATGTCGACATGTGCTAATATAGGATTGGAGAGGTAATTGTTCTAAAAAAAGGCTGTCTCATAAGTCAAAAATGGATAGCTTTTAAGATACAGTGACGTTATAATAAACAAACACATTTCCTTACCTTGTTTGCCTAATTTAATTTGGCTTAGCAAATAACGACAGTTTAGCTGATCATTTTGTGGGGGAATTTGATGATACGTTCATATACTAACATTGTATGAAGTCTTAACCATTAATATCTAAAGAATGATATCCATATATGAAAACAAGAGTGTCCGCATTGTTCTGCTATGTTCGAGGCATACGCTGATGTCACATTCTACATCACAAGTTTTGTACAGCAACCTCTCTAGCAGACACCTTCTCGAGAACACAAATTGACTGTTATGGAAAGATAGCTGTTACAGAGGGATTCATTGTACAATAATTAAATTTTTTGAAAAAACATAGTGACTGTTAAGAGGTAGTAGTTTTCCATAAAAGGCCGAAAAAGTAAAAAAAAGCCCTAACAAACTGCATAGAACTAATGTAATGCGTTTATATTCTCTATGACACAAACGTCAAATACAATTTTTTGCAAACAATGTCCACACATGAGATTCAATAAGATACTAGATCCACAAGTTTTAAAATAAAGAGAATAAAATTTCTAAAGAAATATTAATTTGGGAGTTTTGCATCAAGCTCAAGAAAAGTAAAAATAGCTTTCCATGGTATTTTATAACCAGACCTTAATAACATACCCGTAACGAAAAAACACACACTTTTTTCCAATATGTAAGATACAATTCAGAAAATCTCAGTTTGAAAATTATATGTCCTATTTTCCTTTTTAGAAAGCCCTTTATCACCGTCGATACACAGTCAAATCATAAAAAAATCGAAATACTATATGCATGCGTAATGAATGCCATCTACGGATAACATTGTGAAGGTTACAACTTTAAACGTAAGAAAAGGTATGCAAATCATACAGGACATTTATTGGTTGAATAGGATCTTTGTAGGCATTAGCTTCCCTTTAAACAGTAGTGCAATGTTTGGATATTGATATCGGAATCAGAATCGTCATTGTCACATATAGGTACGTTAAACTTATATTTAAAGTTATGTGATATTCATCATATGTTTCTCATTATTTGTTTAATTATTTTCTGTGCATTTTTCAGCTAATATGATGTGTGCCATTTTCTTTAAATTTCAATTGCCCGAAGAATCACATTCTTACCCTTTTTACAGAAACCCTTTTTTAAAATTATGTCTGAAGAGTTTCATTTTTAGCCTCCAGTTTTATTGGACTTTCGTGCTTTTTAAGAATGAAAACCCTTTGTTGTTAAATGATACAAGTTTGTTATTTTGACCCTTAATTGAAGAAGTATGAACAACATAGTACAACAACTGCAATGAAGTTACCTGTACGTTATAATTCTTTAATAAACAAAATTAAACTTAGTCATGAATGAAATTACGCACATTTTAAAGAATTTAGTACTACTTTGGCGATTGAATATGCTTAAACAAAAGTTTAAACGCTGTTAATTGTTTGGAAATATTTTTACCTAAGACCACGCGATGGTGTTTGGAAAATGATGAATATTAATTTCCAAGTTCGAGATAATAGGAATATGCCTTATCTAATTACACACTGTTTAGCAAGTTATATCAACAGACACCGAAATACCTACACTTTTCAATTTGTTCTCGTTACAACTATCCAATATGGCGGAAAAATAACCCGAAACACTATAAATCGGAACACCTCGGCATGGGTTAACGGAATCTGCCGAGATTCTCCGATCGGGAATTGTTTGCCCTGACTATTTTCTTCAATGGCGGATAATATGTGAAGGGGTGCCTGTTTACAGTATAAATAAAACAATCTGTCTCGAGACATACTATGTGTACAAAAAATATATCAACATATGACGAAAATGGTTCTGTATGATAAATGATTATATAGAGTTTAGCATGAATTATTCAACAAGCATGAAGTGTTTTCCGCAATTTACGTACATTCTTAAATGTTTGATTCTGATTGTTGAACTATTTTGTGTCGAACGATTTTCAGATGAGAACAATCAGTTTTCGGTTTAAGAATCAAGCCTCAAAACGCCGGTATTAGTTGTCCTTATGGACACCTGAAAACAGAAATTAAAACAGAAATTTTGCAAGGTATGAGACGCCTTACACGTCATAAATACAAAAAAGTTACAAATAACGTTGTATTAGATTTGAGACTTCATAAACAATTATTGTATTGACCTTTTAGACAATTTAAATACAATTAACCAACAAGTTAATTATAACTTCCCAGGGAAAAGAAACTCCCTACCCATTGAACTTCAACATTTGAAACAACTAGCGAATAATAACAACGTTATAGCAAACATAGCAGACAAAAATATGGGAATTTGAATTAATAGCACATAATGGTACCACAACGAATATAAAAGGCAATTATGTAATGCAGATGTATATATGCATATTAATGCAAATGATATCCCCAATTTATTAAACTCCGGATATACAGTCCTTAGAAGTATATATGAAAGGTATGTTTTCACCATAGTAAATGAATTATTTTTATACAGAAATACTACTGTATCGCAAAAAATCTAACATAACTATACCAACTTTAAATATAGTTCCAAAAGTACATAAACTGAATGAGCTATCAAGTGTTACTAATGAAAAAACTTTGAAAGGCAGACCAAAAGTAAACGTGTTTGCAACTCTCAATACTGAACCATCCAAATTACTGAGCTCAATGTACATGTGTTATTTACCTGACATTTTAAACATATTTAAAGCACATGAAATAAAACCTACAATTTTGTATAGCACAAATGATGTTATTTCACGGGCAAAAGAAATAACACTAAATACTGGACAAACTTTTCTTTATTACTTTTGATGTAGCATCACTATACACATCTTTAAGTAATAAAACATTGACGAATTCTATAGATAAACTATCTAATATCCTTAAATTAGATGACAGCTGTCGGCATATAATGCACGACCTATACATACATAAAACAGCACGCTATTTTAATACAAAAGACAATGAATTCTTTTTACAGAAGTCCGATCTGGCTATGGGTAGATATGACTCTTTCGAATGGGCTAACCTTGCCTTGCTACTGAGTGAATTGAAGTTGATTAACACTCCGTATAAACACATCATTTTAGATTTTTTTCAGATACGTAGATGATGGTTTCATCTTACTGAAATGTGGTTTTACATGAATTAGAAGATTGCATTAAATGGATCGCAGATATGTATCCAACATAATTAGAAATCGAATTTAAGATTAGTAAAGTAACAGCAAATTTCCTTGACTTAACCATAGGAATTGAATTTAGCACAATTCTAGACGGTAACATTTACTACCGTACTTACCAGAAACCGTACAATAAATATGCTTATACACATTACAGCAGTAATCACCCACCTAGTGTTAAAAAAAGAATCAAAAATACTGAATGCCATAGATATGCAAGAAACTCAATTAATCAGTTAGAATATGCACACATGATTAGATTTTTCTATCATAGATTACTGAAATGTGGTTACCCATCACAATACATCAAAAAAAACTTACTGACATACAACTACATCAAGAATAAACCACAACCACAAAGAAACATAGTCATGAATAATAATGTACAAAATAGAAATACATATAAGTATTTCCCTACTACATGCAACAAATTAAATCATAAGCATATCATTGCTACATTTTTAAAACACTGTTGAATAAAGTAAAAGACAAATATCTAAAACCATGTTACAAAATGGAAACAAAGATTAAAAAAATACTTTTTAACAAACAAAGGACTTCACAATCATAGGATTTTTTGTCAATTAATTAATTGATAACTTTAATAAGAAACTAAATATGGTAGATAGTATTTCAGTTCTGGATGAACCATTATAGCTTCAATACTCTGGCAGAAAAAGGGTGGTCTTTCAGAGGCTATTCTTACAAGAACAGTGGAAACTAAATAAAATAGATTGAAATTTAGGTATTTTTGTCAGAATATAAGTCTCCCTTGGTCTAGTGGTTTAGGCATCCGCCTTGGGAGCGGGAGGTCGAAGGTTCGAATCCCACCAGGGGTTCGTTCTGATATGGCCGGTTGGTGAGCCGCCAGCTAGTTAAATAATGGTTACCGTATGCCTACCTGCCTGGTGCCTTGCATTAAAAGGATAGGATTCGGGAGGTACATGTGCTCAAAAAGAACGTGTCTCATAAGTCAGAAATGGCTGGCCCTTTAAATAGGGGTGACACTATAATAAACAAACACTTTACCATATTTGAACATAACTTAACAAGAACTAAATAAAATAGATAGACAATTAGGTATTTTTGCCAGAATATAAGATCTATAGCATGGTGGTGTTGGCTTTCCATAGATTTTACAAATTTGAGCATAACTTAACAAGAACTAAATAAAATAGACATAAATTTAGGTATTTTTGCCAGAATATAAGATCTATAATAAGGTGATGTTGGCTTTCCATAGAACTTACATATTAAAACATAACTTAACAAGCAAGAACTAAATAAATTAGATAGAAATTTAGGTATTTTTGCCAAAATATAAGATCTATAATAAGGTGATGTTGGCTTTCCATAGATCTTACATATTAAAACATAACTTAAACAGAACTAAATAAAATAGAAAGGAATTTTAGATTTTTTGTCAGAATATAAGTTCTATAACATGGTGATGTTGGCTGTACATAAATCTTACAGATTTGAACATAACTTACGTAGAACTTAATTAAATAGATAGAAATTTAGGGTCTATAGCATCTATAGCATGGTGGTGATGGCTTACCATAAATCTTACATATTAGAACATAACTTAACAAGAACTAATTGAAATAGGTAGAAATTTAAGTATTTTTGCCAGAATATTAGATCTATAACTTTGTGGTGTTAACTTTCTATAGATCTTACAGGTTTAAAACATAACTTAACAGAACTAAATAAAATAGATAGAAATTTAGGTATTTTTGCCACAATATAAGATCTATCACATGGAGGTGTTGGCTTTCTATATACCTTACATATTTGAACATAACTTAACAAGAACTAAATAAAATAGATAGAAATTAAGATATTTTTGCCATAATATCAGATCTATAATAAGGTGGAGTTTGCTTTCCATATATCTTACAGATTAAAACATATATTTAAAAAAAATAATAATAAAAAGAAGTAAATAAAATAGATATCAATTTCGATTTTTTGTCAGATTATAAGTAAATAATATGGTGATGTTAGCTTTCCATAGATCTTACAGTTTTGACATAACTTAACAAGAACTAAATAAAATAGATAGAAATTTAGGTATTTTGTCAGAATATGAGATCTATAGCATGGTGGTGATGGCTTTCCATAGATCTTACAGATTTGAAAAACTTAACAAACCTGATACAGTGGTTTTTCTTTAAATCTAATAACTTGGTGGTGGAACTTTTATCAAATCAATGATTGTGGTGTATAAGCTTTGCCATGTCTTACAGGTGTAACAGAACAAATAAGAAATTGGGAGATTAGAATTAAATTGTGATACTGTTTTTGTAGGAGATTTAGACTTGCATTGGTGCACTGCAATTTGGAAGCTTTATTAGTGCTACTGCTTTCAGACAGAGTACTCGTTGACTTTTTTTATACAACTTCTAGACATTATTTTTCACTGTTACATTTGAAACACTTTCATCATTAACCGCATCGTGTTCAAGATTTGATGTACCACTGTTTTCAATACTCACAACATCACATTAGAAATCACAATCATGAAAGTCTACTTTCTCCAGTTTTATGGAGTCCTTTTGAGTCTAAAGTGATTTGTTTAACGCACTTTTAACATCTAACCGCTTCACGTTCACGACTTGATGATTCACAAATGTTTTCAAGACAATTCACATCACTGATAAAAACAGTGTCACAATTTAATTCTAATCTCCCAAGTTCGGCAAAGCTTCTACAATTGATTTGATGTTTTAAAGAACAAGAGTGCCAAACTGTCACAAAATACGCCCGTCAAGGAGGCATAACTCAGTATCTGGCAGTTCATTTGTTTTGTAAAACCTGCTAGAACTATAGAGCAGACAAGGCTAATTCACCTGTTTGAACTATGAGCTGAGAAGGCTAATTTCATAATTTTCGATAATTCAAGGGCAACAAGAGCACTGTAATCAAGAGCAAATGCAGAGCAATATCCACACATTACATGACGCTTGAACCCTAAGTGTGACCTTGACCTTGAAGTGAGCCATCCGGAACATGTTTGATATTATTTTTGTTTTTCTGCACATCGTCTCAATGTGGTAAACAATTATGTCAGGTGTCTTCGAAATCCTTCACGGGGTTCAAGAGTTACAGAGCGGAAGGGAAAAAAAAGTCCGAAATCCTTCATGGGATTCAAGAGTTACAGAGCGGAAGGGAAAACAAAGTCATATGACCTTTGAACCCCTAAGTTTGACCTTGACCTTGAAGCGAGCCACCGGAACAGGCCGCACGTCACCTCAGCTGGTACATTTGTGTCGGTTTCTTCGAAATCCTTCACGGGGTTCAAGAGTTACAGAGCGGAAGGGAAACAAAATTATATGACCTTTGACTCCTAAGTATGACCTTGACCTTGAATCCAGCCATCCGGAACATTGCTTCTGCACGTCGTCTCTGTCTGGTTAACATTTGTGTCAGGTTTCTTCGAAATCCTTCACGGGGTTCAAGAGTTACAGAGCGGAAGGGAAACAAAATCATATGACCTTTGACCCCTAAGTATGACCTTGACCTTGAATCCAGCCATCTGGAACATTGCTTCTGCACGTCGTCTCTGTCTGGTTAACATTTGTGTCAGGTTTCTTCGAAATCCTTCAAGGGGTTCAAGAGTTACAGAGCGGAAGGGAAATTGCTAACGGACAGACGGACGGACGGACAGACGGACAGACGGACACCGAGGCGATAACATAATACGTCCCCTTCGGGCGTATAAAAACCACTGTCAGATGGTTTGAAAAGCACTCGTGCTTAGGAGATTTCCTTGGCACGTTTTTAGGTGGCGATGCTTTGTATTTTAGTGGAGAACGAAATGGTTATTTCATTGGAAACAGTATTGGTGGCATTTCTTGTAGACTTACTATAATTGGACACCTGACTGCGGAAAAATGTTTTCCGTTTTGCGCTTTTCAGTTGCGATGCAATGGTTGTTTTTTTGGCATCGTTGAAGTGAATTTTGCTCCGCTCGTGTTTTCTTCTGACGATGAAGCGACAACGATGGCTTCTTATGACGCATTCTGAAAGAAAATACGACTAACATGTATTATATATCTATGTAGTATCAGTTATATCCATAAAGACTTTGCAATACACGTGCACCAACACAAACTAAAATTTTCACTTTATTAAATTAGAATATGAATCACTGACGGTGAAGACTAGATCTTGAACTGTTTTCAAAATAAACATCTTACATTTTACAAATGTTCAGTTCTTTACAAGAGTATGTATCGTTCAGGAACATTGGATTGAATTTTCTAGAAATAAAAAAAATACTCCTGACTCTTACCTTCCAATCTCTAAAAAACGTGACAAACAGGCAACAGCAGGAACGAAATGCTTGCTTCGATGCCCCAAACTACAAAGAAATGAATATAGATGAGTCATTAGATGCATTGGAAACAAAAGCGTTCAGACAATGTACTCATATTATTTTGTTCAGACAATGTACTCGTTATGAAAAAAATCCATAACTTTTTTTCAAACATCGAAAAAACACTGGAAACTTGTCACGAAAGATACATTCACAGATAAAACCATTATTTTATAGAAGATCGTGCATTATATATGCTTTTAGCGCTGAAATACGCAAATTAAATGTTTGTTCAGACAATGTACTTAAAAAAATATTATCTGTATAGAGTTTCAGGCCTAAACCAAGAAAACTTCGGAAAAACGAAGAGGTTGTATGTAATTATTTTTATTATACGGGTACTTTGCGCCTATTCTGCATATCCTAAAATATCAATAACAATGAGCTTACCCTTTATTTCTTGGTCGAAGTGGCGATTTCTGCAGCCATTTTGTGTGGACAGTGTACTATTGATATCACGTGATACTCCCCGGTGAACATGGAGATGTTGGCTTTCCAAAAATCTTACATATTTGAACATAACTTAACAAGAACTTAATAAACTAGAGCTATCACTGCTATAAACTGAGGAAGTTTGTAGTAACAGAATACCTTGCAAACAAACTAAAAAGAGATATTGTTCTTGGCAATAACTCTGTAATTTGTCAAGATAGAGTTATGGTTCTTGTATACTACACTTCCTCTCAATGTGCTTGACCATTGTATGAAGGTGTAGTGAATTCCAACCAATAGTTTTCGAATTATGTTCCGGTCAAGTAAAAGTAGCAAAGGGCAATAACTCTGAAATGAGCCAAGATAGAGTTATTGTTCTTTTGCACTGCACTTTCTCTCATTGTGCTTGACCATTGTATGAAGTTGTATTGAATTCCAGCTAGTAGTTTTCGAATAATGCTCCGGACAAGGAAAAGTAACAAAGGGCAATAACTCTGTAATTAGTCTAGATGAAGTTATGGCTCCTGAGCACTGCACTTTCTCTCATTGTGCTTGACCATTGTATGAAGTTGTATTGAATTCCAACTGGTAGTTTTTAAATTATGCTTTGGACAAAAAAAAGTAACGAAGGGCAATAACTCTATAATTAGTCAAGATGGAGTTATGGTTCTTATACACTGCACTCCCTCTCAATGTGCTTGACCATTGTATGAAGTTGTATTGAATTCCAACTGGTAGTTTTCAAGTTATGCTCCGGACAAGGAAAACTAACAAAGATCAATAACCCTGTAATTAGTCAGGAGGGAGTTATAGTTCCTGTGCACTGCACTTCCACTCTATGTGCTTGACCATTGTATGAAGTTGTATTGAATTCCAACTAGTAGTTTTCAAGTTATGCTCCGGACAAGGAAAATGTAACAGACCGCCCGACCGACCAACCACCGGCTGACTCCTATATAACCCCCCCCCCCCCTTAACTTCGTTTCGGGGGTATAAATAGATAGAAATTTAAGTTTTGTGTCAGAATATAATACTGACATGGATTTCCATAGTTTAACCATATTTTGATTGAGAACTAAAGTTCTAACTAATTATTTACAAAGGAAGAAATAAACTAATTATTTACAAAGGAAGAAATAAACAAATTATATAAACAGGTGAGTATCAGTATTTAAGATCACAAAATTTATTTCTATTTACAAGAGATTTGGTATATAAACACTTATGAGAGTTGTAGTAATGTAAAACCGAATTAAATAATTTAAATCTAATTTGATTCCTGTCAGTGAAACTTAAAGTAAATCTGAGAAGATATTTACAAAATTACAATTTATAGCTTTATTAAAATGGACTGGGTAAGAGAAATTACAAGAGAACTTTTATTTAACCCTAATGTTCGGCATTATTATAACCATGAAGATATTATCAAAGCATATCTGTTTCGACAGAACGAAAAACTATGCTGGGCAACATGCACCACTACGGTATGAGAAATGCCAGTATCTTCTGATAAATACATGATGTTTATCGGCACTGAAAAAGTAGGCTTGGGTGATTTCAAGTACAGCAACCTTTTCTGTATGATTATATATAATGCAGAATTTGACAGTACAGTCAAACTGCGTGGGTGCTTCACCAAAGCAATTGCTAGGTTCATTCATAAGATGAACAATGATCTTAAACAAATTGTATACAACAGTATCAACAAACATTTTTTCATGGAAGATATAGACTTGGTATGTAATTTGAGGTCTGGGTCGGCGTGACTGCTCGGTATGCAGTGAGCGTTGCACGTGCGCTAAAGGATCCTTTTAAACTGCCATTAATTCCTCGCAAGGGAATTTGCCGGGTAGCCTTGCTGATGTGGGCTTTACATTGCATGGTGTACGCAATTTTGATCACTCTACAAACAGAAAAGTAGGTTAGTAATAGCTTAGCAGTAGTTGTAGATATAGTAGAGTAGTTTGTAGTAGTATTATAGGGTAGTTAGTTTTTTAAGTAACGTATATATTTAGGTTTAGAACGGTATAATTCAAGGAACTTTAAACATTTAGATACGGTGTCATAGTAGATATTTATGCATTTTTTTGCCTAGACAGGTTGTTAGGATATCTGAATACCGCTTCTCTGTGCGGTTGTCATTCATCTCATACAGTGCTACTTGATGCCACACTGCCATGGATACAGCGGCTAATGGTACTTAAACTGTTTAAGTACTGCCGGTTATATCGTGTCGAATAACACTTGAAACAAAGAAAGAACTTACAGATGTTATTCTTTTGAACTCTTTGGTCCGTATCTGTTTTGTTTGTCCAAGGGCTACATCGTCACACTCTTGGGTACATTTAGTAACGCACTTACGGAACGGACCATTAAAATTGTTCGTTCTGACATAATCTTAAAATGCACTTTTGTTTGCCAATGAAACAGTATCCCATGAGTTGTCCTTCAATCTTATGATGAACTTGCACAATGACGGCTTTACTTAATCAGCTATTTCAATGATATAAGTCTACATGTTCCAAAATTCAGTTGGAGTGAAAAATAAAGTCGTCATTTACGATTTGGAAACGAGTCTGATCAGATCGTTAATTCTGTGTAAACACAAGATAATGACAATGCGTTATCAAGCTGCCTTCAGATGAGTTTGTGTTAAGGTATAATTATAATACCTTCAAAAGGTTTAAATTTCAACAAAATCTGAACTGAAATATATACTTTAAACGTAAATAGTATATTCAATGTTTTGAAAACTTCAAACTTTACAAAACAACGTAAACGCCTCGTAGCATAATATATTTAAGATGATGTCCTCACTAGTTTTGATTAGTTTTGTTTACAAACACAGCCATAAATGGTCATGTAGTACATAACCTAAATATTATTTTGGCGTATGGGTTATGCAGCGCGTTTAAATACATTCAGTATTTTACAAAATCATAAAGTTGCTTAAAATTGGAAAGCAGTAGTAGTTTAAGAAAGGAATGAATTATTCTCAAATCAAATACAAATAATATTAACAGATTTGTTGAGCGTTTATCTACCACAATTATGTATACAAATATTGACTGGATTTCGGAATTTCAATTCGACGTGTTTATGTGACATGGACTTATATAAGGAATCACCCATATCATTAAGGTTATTTGAAGCGATACTATGGTAAATATAGAAAACTTTATTTGTTTTTAAAGCATACATGTCTATGTTTAAATTTAAACATGTCTGTAAAATAATAATTATATCAGTTACTATATGATTCATACTTCAAATCTTTTTTTGTCAAATTTATCCAGATATTGTCTGAGTATATATTTTTTTATCGAAACATTCCTTTTATATCTAGTGCAAAGTGACAGTAGTATCAGAAAATATTGCTTTGCTACTTAGCTGTTAATGTTTTTTTAAAACCATTTATAAAGGTTTTACCATTTTGAAATCACTAAGTATAAGTTAGAGTTTATTAAGTCAAATTTTAACAATTAGGAAACCCTAAGGGAGCGAGCGGTTGCGAGTTTTTTTTAGTGTTTTACCTCATTTGACCTTTTGCATAGCCACCGACATGTATTGCGACGCGTACCTGTGTGTATATAGGTCCATGATTGTGGGCGGAGCTAAAGTGCTTGCTATTTAGAGCAAAGTCTTAATAAATTAAGTGATTTCAGTAGGTAGTTTTAATACAAAAGAAAGACGTTTATTTGAAAATCTGAGCGAATTGATTGGTGGGCAAATGGGATCAAACACTAATCCTAGTTTGTCTATAATTTCATCATTTTGTTTCATTTTCACATACCAAAACGGGTTTATAAAGCTCTAAAGAAACATCTTATAAATAGCCTGTTTTATTTTCATCAATATCAATTAAGTGCCCTTTAAGGCTTTTTCTTTTAGTCTGTATATTATTTGAATGTTGCCTTTACTCGGGTAGAATAACATATTTACTATTAAAATAATTAGGGATGTCAATAACCGGTTATTTCACTAACCGGTTAACCGAAAAATCTTCCGACCGGTTAACTGGTTAACCGTTTAAAAGGACAAAATCGTCGGATGTTGAGATAGGGACTTTTTTCTTGGGTATTATTTATCATGACACCGTTACTACGGTAAAGTATAATGCATGTACGACTTAATTCTTGGAGTGCAGCCTGTCTGTTTTGAAATAAGGGGATTAAAAGCATCATAAACTCTTTGTACATAACTGAAATAGTGTTGAAAACGGTCTCTAGTAAACTGTTTGCCTAAATATAACTGAAATCAAGTTGAAAACTGTCATGGAACCAAACGACTACTCGACGGTATACAACTTTTTGATATTGAAAACACCTGGATTTGAAGAAAAAACGAATCTAAATCAAATACATCTGTGTAATGGATATCAATATTATTTACAAAGACATAAAACAGTGACATAACTTGCACAACAAGCCTAAAACGAAATAATTGTAACAAACTTATTTTATTACTGAGATTATTTCCATTATTTACGGAATAATATTTCTTTGATGAGTGTTACACGTGACAAGTAACGTATGCTAGTTCATTAGATTAGCGTCAACAGTAATTCCCGTGACATTTCACAACTAGAATTTATTCTAATTTAAGAAAATGATGTTGTATACTATTTTACACCTGTCGAGTCGAGTTCGTAGTTTAGAAACTAGTAGTCCAGCACTGGAGAATATTCGCAACTTTGGCAATCCTGAGATATTTACTTTCACGCTCTTTCCACAAATGTAATGGCTCTTTATAATTAATAATAATTGTTACTACTCGATAAATTTTTGTTTAATGGGTTAATTAGCGTAACAGCGACTTGCTTCAAACATTCGCACTTTTCTTTCGTATCAAAGGTTAACACTTATTCTAAAGTCAGCAAAGCTATGCCTTGTCAAAACAAACTATGTTGACATGATCGTGTCCAATTAACATATTGACACTTATCACATCTTTATATCTCCAGGTACCGCCTTGCAACGTGTTATATGTCGGTGATAGAAATAAACAAGCAATATTTCTTAAATAAATATATTCTTTTTATTGCAATTTTCTCTCTTTTTGTCATATACATATTTGTTTTTGATAACCAGTTACCGATTTTGTAACCGGTTAATTGTTCGTTCGGTCGGTTAACCGGTTAACCGGTTAATCGTTGACATCCCTAAAAATAATGAAATAACCGAGTTATTCTGAATTAAAAACGATACCGATGTTTGCATAACTTTCGTATTTGTGTTATTTACTCGTGCGTCTAAGGAACAGTCCACGCAAAAAGAAAAAGACCTTTTGAGGCGGGTGTGGTCGTGTCGTTCTTGAACTGAAAAAGCTGCGCTCAATGTTGTAAAACTTAAACAAGAATTCCCTTCTTCTTATGAATTGTTGATAAACCGTTTAGAAACATTTTCAAAAATTCCATGTACTCAGCTAAACCTATCAAAATATAGGATAGTTTATCTTAAAAATGTTGTTTTTAAAGATAAATAACACTTAAATGCAAAATGAATGAGATTGCGCGGAGACAATTTCATTTTATCTATATGTGATCTCATCTTAATGATCACATGCATTTATTACAAATACACATAATTACAGAATTATCAACAAGCAAAATTTACGTATTTACTACAGTCCTACGTTGCAATATAAAAACTTGGTGCTTTAAACTAATCTAACTAAAATACAAGACACTAATAAGCAGTTATGATTGTTATGGCAACAAATGTATTGCCTTTTCTGATTATGTGAATTTTCACTGAACAAATGATCATAACAGTTTTACTACTGAGAATACAAATGTAGTACATATTTGTAACTTTGCAAAATCTTAAACAATTAAATAGAGGCAAATTACTTCAATTTGCAAACACAATGTTGTAAAACATTGCATTTTCAAATTACACAAGAATTAGCAGTCACATGTGTTAAAGTCTGTGTTGCTTACATGCTAAATACTGACATGTCATCTTAATTCTGTCAAATCTTTTATGCGCATACATGATGTAAAAAAGTGATGCATACTTTTTGCCAACAGTAACACTTTGTGTCACTTAAAAGCCAATTAATATGTAATATTAGCCAATTAATATGTAATATTAATTTCTGCAATACAAACAACAGGTCTGATTGAATATCATGCAAGTATATGTTTCTTAAAACTCCTTAAAGTCAAGCAGGTTGCTATGTCTTAATATAAATCAGTACACCATATCGCTACTTTTGAATGTTTTAACTGCTATGTGGTGATCTGCTAACAGTCTGAGCTTTATCCAGTAGAGTGGCTGCATCTCACCTTAAAAGTTGAATAGAGTTTCTTTCAACAATATACAGTTTTCTGTTTAAAACTATGCTGGTCATTAACTACTCACAATTTATTTGCATGTTTAAACAGCTTCTTTTCGTTTTACAAAGTGGATGTGTTACATAAGAACATCAGAAAATCTTATCTAAACCACAGTCCTAATAAGTTTGTTTGCCATATTATACTATGTACTACAAACAAAAGATGTTTTTGTCCATTGTCTGTTTAAAGTATTGCTTATCTTTTAAATAAATATGTATCGTCATTTAATAAAATACAACATTAGAATGAATCTTACATAGGTTTAGATAATTAAGGTTGTCATTAAAGACACATTTATAGGATAATTATATAATAATTGTCATGCTTTCCAAACCCCAAAATGCCTGTCAGTTCAACCTTTGTGTGTGTCCAGCATCAGTAAGGTTGTATCCCACAACCAGTGTTCCCCATAGACCAAACTAAAATAAGCAAGATATGCAAGAGCTCATAAGTTTCCAACATCTTTCAGACATTGAAATATAACAATATACTACTAACTGGGCTGTACGGAAGCGTATTATGGTCGCTAGTTACTGTTCATGTCATCTAGACATGTGTGTGACAATATCTTGACTTTGCTTGATATTATGTAGAAGTTGTGCGTTATTCCATGAAATAACAACAACTGCTTAAAAGCAAAGTGCTTTGTTTCCGCAACACGTTAGTCGTCAAAAAACAAGCACAGTATTATATCTTGCTAAAACAAATACTAAAGAGATGTTTTCAGGAGTCCGACACATATTTTCCGGCGGCAAATCAAGTTTTTATCTGACGTACATTTGTTGTTTTCTCGCGCCAAGCTTACCGCGAATATCATCATTTACTGACAATAGAGCTAAGATGGCTCTATATCGCTCAACTGAGCACTATCGCTCCAAAAGGCAAGGAGTAGGTAAAAAGGTCATGCTCAAGGTCAGCAAAGGACAATTTTTTAAATCTGCTTGCAAAAAATATACACGCAGCCCAAATTCCAGTGTAGCTTCAAAACAATGTACGCGGTGGCCTTACTTTTGACCACATGTTACACAGTTTCGATCTTGACTAAAGTTCATCAAGACAAGCAGAGTGCTTATTTTCAAAATGACTGATGCATGGGTGTCAAATGTGGCTTCTAGAGTGTTCGTAGGTTTTTTTATGAATCGACCTGAAGTACAAGTTTTTGATCCCACGAGACCCAATTTCATAAGTTTTGATCCAACGTAATTATTTTGACCTACATTTCATCAAGACAACACTCTGACTAAGTTAAAATACGATTGGGTACAAAATGTGGCTTCACAATTTGGGGAGGCGGGTTTTTGGGAAGGGGCCTCCCCCTGTTTGATATTATTTTCACAAAATTCACAATTATTTTCTATCATTTGCCATAGGAATCTTGGTTTTAATCCCGCGTCACCCGATTTCAATCATCAATACAAATAATCTGACCAATTTTCATGATGATTAGACTTCATAATGTACATGTAAGGATGGTCGGACATTGGGACGGACGGACAGACAAATAGACAAAAATCGGATGAAAACAATAGCTCACATAAGAGCATTATGGGAACATTTTCATCACTCATCTACTCAATCCCACTGATGTTGGAGCTAGATAATAACTCATCTTTAGCCATAAAATATCTTACACAAGCAAGATAAATCTTTCATTAAAAAACTACACCGTTTAAATTATTTTTCTCGCTGATTCTTTAGCAACGAATGCTACAGTTATCATGTAATAATTTCTATTATTATCTTGCACTTTCTTCATAAGATTTCAAACATGAAGCGATATTATCGCATCAAATATACATAGATATTTAGCAACTGGCGACCATTATACGCTTCCGTAGGGCTGCATATTGCACTAAAAGGGAATTATTCACCAGTTTGATATTCACAGCAGTTTATGAACATACCTGATCAAGGCGTGATAGCAAGATACTTTAAAACACAAAAATGTCAAAATACAAGGCTTATCAACAGAATACCAAACCAAACTTTACCAATAATTTAAAATGTTTCTGCATGTAGGTTCAATATGCTTAATGTTAATTACTAATTAGAAACAGTATGTTTGTATGATGCAAAGTAATTCTGTTTTAGTATCATGGATTTAATGGTTTACACCATGTTTCTGTTTATTTGTATAAAATGGAATAATATTATTAATGGCAAAATAAACATGTTTTTACCGAATAATAATAATATTAGTTTTGTTATAGCCACTGCAGTTATCCAAGTTTTGCATCACACGGGTCACTTCTTGGTCATTAAAATAGGTAGTTATCCGTCTTATTTCAAAACAGCTATTGACTACATTCGTTCCCCGCTATGTTTTCTGAGCTTTTTTCTGTGAGTTGCGCATATTTGTAAATGTATTGTTTTCTTTTTAAAGTTGACTTATCTGACTAAACCAATAGATTATCAATTCAAAACTAGAAGCACTGCAGTTGGGTAAACATTTGTTTTATGGATGCGTTAAGTCTGATTTACATTGAAACAAATATTTCTTCAAAGTTGTGTTTACTGTGTATTCTAAAACATCGTGATACTAACTCTAGTTATGTTTGTAAAGTGTAAAACGTTCCTGTCTATCCTAAATACTGCTAGGGCGATCTGTATCTCCTAGGTCAGACAAAAGGTCAGGTTAGCGTGGCGGTGCATTTGTTTTCAATAACTACATAGTAGCTTGGGGAATAATTGACGATTGTCATTTAAATTTCAGATAGTAACTGGCGGAATATTTGACGATTGTCATTTAAATTTCAGATTAAGTACATTTCGGATATAACCGAAACGGATTTCTTACTGTCTTGATATTCCTTTGTTATCCGTTTTTAAACTGTCTATAGTAACATTTATCTTTCTAATATGATATATTATATTTATCCACTTTCCAATTCTTCACTAAACGAATGATTGAAATCGAAATTATCACAAACCGCTTCTAAAGTTCGTTTATTTGTTTTGTTTTGTTTTGGAAAGACTTATGAATATCTATATTCCTGAATTGTAAAACTGAATCGGATCATAAGACCATCTGTAAATGACATAAATTTAAAAGCAGTGATATATATATATATATACGTGAAAAATTAAAAAAAATGTGCCGGAAAAAAGTCAAATATATTAAAAGATAAAAACACAGTACATCATTGCTCATCAGGGCAAATGTGGCGTCCTGATGAGCAGAAAAGCGAAACCGGTTGGCAAATAATAATTTAATTATCTCATGGACTGTGTTTTTAGCTCACCTGGCTACGCCAGGGTGAGCTTTTCTGATCGATGATTGTCCGTCGTCCGTCGTCCGTCAACATTTTGATTCAAATGACATCTCCTCTGAAACCCCTAGGCCAATGTTGATAAAACTATGAAGAATATTCCTTGCATGAAGCTCTGCCAAAATTGTTCAAAGAATTCCATTCTATGCAGAACTCTAGTTGCTATGGCAACAAATAGGAAAAACTTTAAAAATCTTCATTTCTGAAACCACAAGGCCTAGAGCTTAGATATTTGGCATGTAGCATTGTCTAGTAGACTTCTACCAAGATTGTTCAAATTATGACCCCCGGGTCAAAATTGACCCCGCGGGGGTGGTCACTTAGTTTTGCATAGGCATATATAGGAAAAACTTTAAAAATATTCTTCTCTAAAACCACAAGGCCTAGAGCTTAGATATTTGGCATGTAGCATTGTCTAGTAGACCTCTACCAAGATTGTTCAAATTATGACCCCCGGATCAAAATTGACCCCGCACAGGGGGTCACTTAGTTTTACATAGGCTTATGTAGGAAAAACTTTAAAAATCTTCTTCTCTGAAACCACAAGGCCTAGAGCTTAGATATTTGGCATGTAGCATTGTCTAGTGGACCTCTACCAAGATTGTTAACATTATGACCCTCGGATTAAAATTGACCACGCACGGGGGGTCACTTAGTTTTACATGGACTAATATAGTAAAAACTTTTAAAATCTTCTTCTTTGAAACCACAAGGCCTAGAGCTTAGATATTTCGTGTGCTTGGCTGGTGTCCTCCACCAAGTTTGTTCATTAGACCCCGGGGCAAAATTGGCCCCCCCCCGGGGGTCCCTATTTGGTCATAGGCTATATAGGGAAAACTTTAAAAATTCCCAAACCACAACTGAGCTAGATAATTGGCATGTAGCATTGCCTAGTAGACCTCTTCAACGTTTGTTCAAATTATGCCCCTCGGGTCAAAATTGACCTTGCCCGGGGGAGATCATTTGTTTTACAAAGGCGTATATAGGAAAACTTATTTGGTATATAACATTATCTAGTGATCTTCCACCAGGCAAGTGGACTTGTACCAAGGTGAGCGATATAGGGCCATCTTGGCCCTCTTGTTATCTTTTAATATATATATATATATTATATATATTTAGAAAATGTTAAAGATATGCGGAATAGTATTATAAATAAAATGAAAATAATGACCATATGAGTTTTTTTTGTTTGACCGGTTTCACATTCTATGATGATTAGTGAAACGGTTGGCAAATCATGAAAACTCATATTGTTTTTTTCTTTTTTTATATATTATTATATTATCGTAGATAAATGTGTAGTTATTATGTAAAGAAGTTGGTTGTAATAGTGTTTAATCCTCATCTTATTTATATATATATATATATATATATATATATATATATATATATATATATATATATATATGTATATATAATGCAATAAATAAAAATGACTTGATATGGCTTTAAAATAATGATTTAATTAACTAAATTAACTGTGCTACGCGTTTCATACAATTCATCAGGCACAATTGTAGTGAATGACGTTGTTTCCATGACGTTGACGTCATAACTTCCTGTAAGGGAGATTACTGTTGTAAAAATGCAGATAATTAATGTAAATTGATGGTGTTAAACCTTGGTTTGAATTTGTTAATAAAATAATTTTCTTTTGCTTATTAAGCATACATAGTTTAATAATCAATTTACAATGTTACAATAACTACTTTTTATTCTGATATAGAGCATACTACACTTTTATGTAATGACAATGTATTTCTATGGAGCTGCGGTATAGATAAAACACTTCCGTATAACAAGTATTAATAAGTTTTACACTGTAAAAGAAATATAAAATACGCGTCATATTCTTTCTTGCATTTTTGCAAGATTCTTTGACATTGGTAATTAGCTTCAACACAGAAGTGGCTGTTGTATGGAAAAGGTTGCATTTGTAACGTTGCGGGTGGTGACTTGTACGATTGTATTACACAACCAACGTGTTTCGCTCCCTAAAGATGCTCTTCAGTATTCTATAAGATAATCGTTTATTATAGTGACAAGCATTGTTAAGTACAATAATAAAAGTTAAAGCAATACAAAACTATCTAGCAATTGTACCTATCTACAACGTATTTTGAAATGTACATGAATAAACACACTTGAATATAAGTGGAACAAACGGTATTCAAGTATTCCAGATCCAATTAATTTTGAATATGTAAGCTGAATGTGTGCAAATGTAAACACAGTTCAGACAAAATCTAAAATAATTGTCTGTAGAAATGTTATCAGCAACATGAAATGTATTTAGTGTGTTTACAGACTAGATAAATAGTATGGTATATATTATTTTGCTATATAAGTGCACTCCGTTAAATAAAAGCGTTTATTTTTATCGTTTTCTGGTTTTCCTAACATACTTCCATACAGGGTTATTAGAACCGGAAATACTTAAGCTTTTAGAAGTTTTCTTTTTCTTTTATTAACAATCGTCCGATCTGATTTATGCGTTAAAATTGTTTTACAATACTGGATATGAAATAAATGTCATTTCCTTCTATAGCGAAACATTCTTACAGGACTTACACACCTTATCATACATGCGATTGTGCTATCTTATTTACTCTCATGTTCTGGCTACCTCTGCATGCACGGGTTGACACTTCTTTATTTTTAACTGTATTATTTACAAAATAGATTCATGGTGTACATTTATAAAGAATGAAACAGAGAGATATGATTTTTATTCTTTTGAATGATATTTTGAATATACTTTTGAACCCATTATACAAATATGTGTCACTAGTAATAGGTACATCACATATAAATGGTAGCACTACCTGACCCGTCGTCGTTCATGAACAATGGAAAATAATATTTTTCTCTCTGCCTGTGTGAACGTTTTGCCTAATTTGATAGCAGCAATGAACGACGGCGAGTAATTGATTATACGTATACGTATATTGATCATTGCCTGACGTCTTATACATCTACATGTCATTATCCCACATTTTAATGAATTGATTGTTATTCGGAGAGTGTTATAATCATAATTATTCAAAATGTACTATTTATCCGTGTATGAAGCCTAGCATTCGTTGATGTCCTTATCGTCAATATAACATTTTGTGTAGTACATGTACTAAAAAATCGGAAGCTTACAAAAGCAAGTTTATATTTCGGCATAAACAAATTCAAAATGAAATTTCATGCAAGACGAATACACACATGATAATCTACTATCCTGTATTATCATGTTTAGGTCTGATTAAAGATTTAATGCGGGGCTGCACGATATAGGCTCAATGAATTGTAAAATATATAAAGAACTTTTTTCATAAGACGTCATCACCATTACCTTAACAAAATAGAACGTACTTTTTCTGATATGCAACATTTAAGTGATGGTTATAGTTTCTCATGTACGACAATGCATGTTAATCATACAGGGCATACATTGATATTACAGGATCGTTGTATGTATTGGCCTCCCTTTAAGTAGCGGTACATTGTTTTGATGGATGGGTCTGTAATACAAAATTATTTACTCACTTATTTATTGCAATACAGCAAGCCAACACACACATATATATATATAGTAAATGGTTCAAAGTTTCTGAAAATCTCACCGAACATCTATGTTTGCACATGATCAATTAAAGACTGAATGAATATGACGAATTTCTCTACATCCTTTTACAAAACTTACACTGTTTTATTTCAAAAGATGGCAACCATTGCAATTTACCGGGTATGCGAAATCTTTCAAATTAGTAATTTCCTTTTTCTAAGTACAAATACATTCTCTGAAATACAGATGTCTTAAAGTTTTATCTGGTTACTTTCGGTTTTAATTGAAATAATAGTATGTTGTTACAAATTATTTATTGGCAAACTATGAATTTGAAATCAAACATTAATTAAGGTGCATCATTGTAATTGTTTGAAATTAAACGACAATAAATTAAGAGCTTGAAAATTACTTGGTTTAACATCTGATAACAATATGTTCTAAATAGGGGTCACCAAAATACACGAGAATGAGTTTATGTGCACTTTTAGCTCTCTTTGGAAAGAAAGCCAGTACGAATCATTGCATCGGTATGTATAAACGTAAAATAATTTGAAGAGCGAGAGAAAGAAAGGTTGAAACTTCATAAATTTGTCAGTATCAGTAATTTCACCTGAGAAAATTCATGTTTGTACAAGTACTGTCTCATGTGAAAATCGACTTAATTTATCAAAATTTGAGTCTATTTTTTCAGTGTCAGGATTAGATGAATACACGTATGCATCAACTCTGCAGAGGCGTGTTACAGCTCACAACAACAGCAACAGGAAAAAACTCTTGAAGTTGCAACTTTTCAAAGAAACGCGAAGACCAATTACTGTTGTAACCACAGATACTTGTAAAAGTTTTATCTTCATTTTAACCTGCTTTTACTCACATTATTTTGGCAATAACATAAATATGCAGAAATGGATTCACGTGCTTATTGAAAAGTGTTTTATATGGTGTAAGGACATACTTTTGCAATAGCTTGTTGCTTATGTATATTCCGGTATAAAGCTTTTTTATCATGGGTTAAAGTAGTCAACACCGTAAATACATAACTGTTATATGATGCTAAACAGTGGTTTTGGTCAAGCAAGAGTTCTTCTGTCTAAGTCGTTTAACAGGAACACAAAACACGGAACGGAATACTGAAAAAAGACGTGTCTGCATCTTTTAAGGTTAAAAATATAAAAAGATAGCTTATAATTAGCGTTTAAAAGTTATCAAGCTATTCGTTATTTCTACAAAACAACAAGACATGGGATCGAAGTACAAACATACAAATGCATGACTTTTCGAATGTAATAAGTGAAACACAAAATTTGATAAAAGTGTATGAGCATTAACATCTCATTGTTTGTGTTCGAAGTTTTGAATTCTTAAAATTAAATGCAATAACAAGTCGTTTAGTAAGTGTAAGTTATTTTGCTATCCGGGCTTACATTGATCGATTGACTATAACAACCGTCAGACGATCATCTAGCGTGTCCTAAACGAATTGATAAATTATACAGGTTGTAGTACTGTTGACTTCACTACGTTAAATGAAATGATACCCGATTATGACAAATATTTGTTTCGGACTAGATCTCATCAGTCTGACGATTTACTATTTAGGTAAACATATTTTACACACGCAAAGTTTAGTGGATAATTTGGAAGTTTTATAACACAAGTTTTATATTTCATGGTCGTGATTTAATTTGTGGAATAACATATATGAGGATGGGCATCTGGTACAAACTATTATAAGTATATTGAACTTCATTTTAAAGCATCAATACTTCTGGTCTTGATAAATGGTCTAAATTAATAATTTTGAAAAGTATCGTTATAATATGTTTTGGGTTATGTATGTCTTATAACTAAATAACTCAATTGAAATTTCTTTTCAATATAGTTAATACTTATCAGTTTAGCTTTATATTTCAGTTTGTTTTAAAATGTTTATATGATTAAAAAGTGGATTGCCTGATAGAAGAACGATAAAACTGCGGTCTATTTAATGCTCAAATTTATATTGAATTGTGTTTTTTTTGTATTTATAATTTACCAATTAGAAAGATAGATATCGTGTCATTTTCGAAATTACCTGTTAAATACAAATAGCTGTATGCCCGCCTCTGGATTTATAAACGGATGGTGTATTTGTTATATAGTTTAGATTATGATAAATACTGTAGTTGATGCATCGTTAACTAAGAAACTGTATTACGCATCAAAACTGTTTCCATTCAGAGGAGATCAACTAAGATGATCAAAATCCTTGTTTACTACACGCCTTGTTGCCACATCTATAGATATATTTTTAATTTATGTCATAAGTGAGTGAAAACAAAAATAATTATAATAAAAAATTTAATACATTGACATTTAATGTTTAATCTACTGCTACCATGATTAAATAACATATACATACATATTTAACATCCTATTCTGATAACACTTTAAAGGAACATATAATTATATGTTTGACATATTTGTTGCGCTGTATATTGTGTTTATTTTATGCTTTAATCATGTATTATCAAACTGAAGCTTAAATTAGCCAGAGTAAAAAATAGTTTGAGTTGATCTCATATTTCTCCAATTAAAGAAATATGTAAAACAAAAAGGATGCATTTCAATTCAATGCATAAGATTTAACATTTTGCATAAAGCTACGGAAGCGTATAATGGTCGACAGTTACTGTTTATATCAACTAGACATGTGTGTGGTAATATGTTGACTTTGCTTGATAATATTTTGCAATTGTGCGTTTTGTATGATAAAATAAAACATTGATTAAAAACAGAGCTGTTTGTTTTCGTACAGTTAGACGTCAAAAGCAATCACAAATATCTTGCAAAACTAACTAAACGACACATATTTTTGGCATTCAAGTTCTTATCTGACGTATATTTCGCGCAAAGCTGAAACCGAAAACAATCAATTGCCTACGCCCTCGGCTATAATGATTACAAGAGGGCCAAGATCGTCCTATATAAGTCATGATCAATGCCAACCGCTGACATTTTTAAAATCTCTTTGCGAAACGGTAAACCATTCCAAACGTAGGTTTAAATCAATGACAAAGTGACCTAACTTTTGACCAGATGTTACGCAGTTTCGGTCTTGACAAAGTTCACCAAGACAACTTTCTTTCATACGAGCCGGTGTCAATGTGGCTCTAGGGTTCGTAGGTGTTTCTATTATTTTACCTGGTGTCCTACTTTTGACCCCACGAATCCCAGTTTAAAACTAAACACAGAGTTCATCAAAACAAACTTCTGATTAATTTGCAAGATGATTTGATTCAAAATGTAAATTCTAGAATGTTGATGTTCTATGAGTTCACCTTGTGATCTAGATTTTATGACGTGACCAATTTCAAACTTGACTGCATTTATCAGACCCAGGGTGATTGGGTGCTTTGGCTTCTGTAGTTATCGCGAGGTTTTTCTATTTTTTCCTGGTGTCCTAGGTTTTGATCACACGTATATAGTTTCTTTCTTTGTCCTATATTTTATCAAGACAAACATTTAACAATTTTACGGTTTGGTTGGGTCAAATGTGGTTTCTACAATATTTGGAATATTTTTTATTATTTGACATGGTCTCTGATTTGACCCCCGTGACCTGGTTTCAACTTTTTGGTCGAGAGATCATCAAGAAAAATATTCTGACCAATTTTCATGACGATTGTTCTTATAGAATGTTCAGACGGTAAGTGTGGACAGACAGACAGACAGACGACGACAGACGGCAGGAAGAGGCTAGGGTGAGCTCAAAACAGCATTTCCCAGCTCTCTCTCTAGTTGCACCGATGTCGGGCTAAAATACCAGTTTTAGTAATAATTATCTTCACAAGCAGATAATCTTTCATGCTACTTTACCGTTCAAAATGTTTTCTTGCTTTCTAGGACGAAGCTACAATTATCATGCATTTTCTATTCTATCTTGCTTTTCCCGTAAGTTTCAATCATGATGCGTATTTTCGGATCAACACAATTCAGCACGGCGACCATTATACGCTTCCCTATAAAGCTGTTTGGAAATAAATCTTTCGTTTTGTTAACGTTTTAATTTCATTGATAAAACTTTAGAAAGTCATTATGTACATGTATTTTCCTTATCAAACTTTTAATAATTCACCGCAATAAATTATCAAATAGATATAATAGATATCAATTAGTGTTCTTTTGGGCATAGATTTTGTTTAGTAATTTTTATCTCGCAATATAATGTTTTCCTAACAACTATGAAACGTACACCGTTTTATCAACTTGGTAAAGTAAGAGATGCAAAATGAAATAGTAGAATACATGTGTAAGCCATGAACATAAAACATTCAAGTAACATAAGAAGATTAAAACTTAAACGTTCGTTAACAAACCAATAACGGTGTTTGTTAGGTGTAAAATATTGAAATGCTTTAAGGATTGAGGGTTTAGCTGTACGCGTTCAACTGTTGCTTCTATGAGAAAGATTAATTGACCGAGAGAACAGAAAAGGAACTAATATGTTTCTATTCAGATCACACGAGGTCCATCTGATCATATGTGTATATGTCGATTCTCACGAGGTTGCGATAAATAGCTTATTGACCATTCTTAACGTAGTTATTATTATTTTCATTATTCCTTAGATTAGCATATAAAACGATTGTGTTGGAGACAACAATTGTTATAACCGGCAACATTTTAACTACAATATTTACACCGCCTCCTACCGGAACACATCAAATCATTTCAAGGCTACGTTTATGATTGGAACCGCCAGCGGCGTACTTATTTTTAGCAAGGTTTTTAGAACGCACTTTTTCTCCAATTTACACTGTTTATCATTACGACAGTTATAGTCTTAAGTAAATTGATAATTGTCAAATTCTCTGTTTGTTTCATGCCCCTCATAGTGAAACCAGCTCATTGGTATATACATGCACGTTATTACTCTTGAATGAACTATAAATATTGTATTGACAAATCGGTCTGCCAGGTAGCTCAATAGGCAGAGCAACCCAAAACTGATGTTTTGTATTTGGGGAGGTTCCAGGTTCAAATCCTGGTCTGGCAGTGCCAATTGTCTTGCAGTTAGAAAAAGTTTTAATTCTTTATATTTTGTAACATATAATCTAATTTCTGTTCAAGTATCTGCGGTTTGAAACCGCCAAATGATTCTTTCAATGAGACAATACAATACTCAAATTTACTTTTCGCAGTTAAAATGCATAGCTACATGTATAATTTTATCCATTACGTAGTTGTAATATGACAGACAGAGAGTAACATAACTTCAGTACATTATTATAACATTTCCATAGATTGCACTTTGTATTGAAAATAAAAAAAATGTGCAGTTGAACATATTTGCACGCTTCTTTCATAACTTTAGGCTTTTTGTGATACACCGCAAAAGGTTACTCTCTGGCTTCATAGATTGATTTAATAATTTCAATACAATGTAACTTGATAAAACCAATAGGAAAAACGCTATGTCACATTATGGCTAGATATTTTGCAAACTACTTAACATATTTTTTAATAAAGATTAACTAAACTACATTTTGCAATTTCTTCAGCAGTTTATAATCAAGTTATAGGCACACTTTGTAGATTATCTAGTAGAGAAATAAGATAAAACACGAACACTATTTTACGCTTTAAATATGTCGACAAAATTGTCAAATCAAATAATAAAAAATAATCAAATAATTTAAAAAATTGTAAGTAGCAAACAGAAATCCATTTATATGAATTAGATGTAAAGGTTCTTCAACCAACTACATATAAATTATGTCAATGTAAATGTGACTAAGACTTTTTCAGAATTTTATAATTAAGTTACAGACACTTATTTCAGATTATCTAGTAGACAAATAAGATAAAACACGATCACTTAAGTAAACACAAAATTGTCGACAAAACATGAAGCGGAAAGATATAGATGTGTGTGCTTATTTGCAAGTACAATTTTATTAAGCAGAAACTTACGGATTTTTTTGTATTTAACATCTGTAAGTCAAACTCAAGACGGCCGCAGAAATAACTTCCTTTAGTAGTGTTTGGTAAGCATATATTTGCCATTAGAAGCTATTTAATTCTAACCATCTTAAAAATCTTAAACATTGTATTCCTTTCCTCCGTTGATTTATCTTTTTATTGCAATTTAAATATGTTGTATCATTAAAAAGTTGCTCTTTCAATCATCGCATGTTTATTATCCCCCGCCAAAGGCGGATGGATATTGTTTTAGCGTTGTCCGTCTGTCTGTCTGTCCATCCGTCAGGAGTCATAACTCAAGAACCAATGGATATAATTTCATGAAACTGAAAAGAAGTGCACACTACCATACTGGCGCGGTGCACACACATCTTTCGTCAAGATCGGATACATATCACAATTTCTATTTTGCATGACATTAAAAACTTTTACTCGTTCAAATCAAATTGATACATTGTTTAGTTTGGCTTTTGATTTATCTTCTAGGTCACAGTCTTTGTTTTGCAAACTTTTGGTGTACCTGATGACTCAATGGTAGGACTAGTTTAAACTAATGTAGTAAATTGGTGTCATAATAGATGTACTTATGAGTTTACTATGGTACTGTATGAACTGTTATAGTTTGGCAATAAAACCAGAGATGTTAAGTACATGTAACTGAAATATTGGCAGTTTGAAATAAACTCTTAAATTTGTACTCTGGTCCTGCTCCAACTACCGTCGTTTCACAGATAGACAAAGAAAAAACTATTATTTTTAATGTATTGAAAGTTGATTAGATCAATAAATGCTGTTAATGGCTAATTAGATAAGATTGTTGAGTTATCAAAATTTTTACATTAATAAGGCCACACCAAATTGAAAAGTTGTTCATCAGATTTGCCGCACGCAATTTACTTTAAAGCAAAAATATAGTTTTTTTTGTTTTTTTCCTATATGTGCCCGCCCCTTCGTGAAAATTTACATCAAAATTTGGTGGTGGGTTTTAGTCATACGGTCAAACAAAATGGCATGTTGAAATTGTGAAGGCGAAAAAAAGGAAAAACGCGGTACAAATTAGTTCAGTTGAAACCAGTCTTCCCGAAATACGCCGGATATCTTGATATAACAGACAAATTTGTGCTCGGTCCGATAGGTTTTCCCAGAGTTCTGGACCTAGTGCCCGGCCTTAACACCAGCCTGAAAAATAATTCGTAGTAATTTCCTTTTATCAGTGAACACGCGGAATGAAAGTTATGTTTTGATTCGTTGATTATTTCAAGAGATCCAATCGTATTTTTCGTTTCACAGGCGTATTTTACCGACTTTAAAAATGTAAACATACTACGAAGGGGACAACACTGCCAAAATAAGAAAAAGACACTTGAGTGAGCTGGAAGCCAAAATTAATCAGGAAAAAACCCTCTGTGAAAACATTAAAGGAACACTCGGAAATGATGAACTTTGCTTCAGTTTGATGAACATATGGTATTTTAATGTACTTATGAACTTTCTGTCTGAAATATGTGCATATTTTGAGTATTTACTCACTGAAAATCCAAAATTGTATGTCCAAACTTCAGGATGCAAACTATGATGGACTAATGTTTTAAGCAGCCAAAAAAGCCAAACTGTATGTCCAAACTTCAATATGCAAACTATGATGGACTAATGTTTTAAGCAGCCCAGTATGAGTTTGCGTTGTGTTTACATATATATTTCTTCGCTCTTCGCTCGCTATTTTGTTCAGAAATAAAAACTTTTTTTTTTCGCTAGCGCCTAATATTTATCCAAAAAAATCCGATCAACAAGTTTTCAATTTGGTGTGGCCTAATGTATATGTGTAAGGGAAAACATACAACTTTAACTTGTGGCTGGGCTCATTTGTTAAATCACTTTTCTGTTTCTATGTCATAAAGTTTTAAACCGCAGAAAAAATTGTTTCAGGTTCGAGCTGAAGATTTGAGTGAAATATTTTAGACTTTAAACAACGGTATATCATTACAACAGGAGTAACACAGTACTGAATGACCTGGGATATTTTGTCAATAGAATCAGACGGTTGACACTTCTGCTATTCATCGTTTGACACGAGTTATCAATTTTGTACCGACTCGTTTTACAGGTAGTTTTAAAACAAACAAATTATAGCTGACAAAAGTACTTAAAATGTTTCAACTTTATTTAGATGCTAAACGTAAACCGTCGTAACCATTTCAAACTTTGAAAACGATTTTAAGATCATGACTCTCCCTACATTGATTACAGGATGGTTTAATACTTTCAAAAGTCATTTGTTACAAGTGCTTCAACAAACGCGACATAAGCTTGTCAACTGAAAAGAGTAAAGGTGATAGCGGTCATTAAATTAAAGGCTGTCTTATATACGAAATGTCTATATTGTAAATTAAATATGAAAAACTCATATTTTGAGATTGATTTAAACACAGATTAAAAAACGATTAAAAAACGAATCAAACTCTAATGCACTGTTTACTTTGATGATAGCGTCCGTTGCAGTATTCGAACGCTTGTTTTAATCAACAAAACTCCTCACTTCTGCACCCGAATGTATAAATGAAATACAATGTATACGTAATTAAAGCATTACTTATCCAGTCAATGTTAATACATATACTTAAATAGGACAACCAGTGAATCTATCTGTGCTGTGTCTATAGTACCTTCTGAATAAAAAAAAATAAGAAATATCCATTTCTTAATATATCACTGTGCTTGAATAATAAGATCACAATATCACAATACATTAAAAACATATATCTAAAAACTGTAAAACGTGAACATAATTGATGTCATTGTAACAAACAATCAAACTTGCTGTTATAACTACACACTTGTTTCTGAAAACGAAACAAGGAATGTGTGATTTAGTACTTCTTTCACAAGTTAGAATGCTAAAAAAAGAGGGCAGTATAATAACAAAGAATTCTAATTTAGAAAGGCAAAATGATCAGGAAATAGTCATAAGTATGTTGCCTAGAGATTCTTAAAAAATGTAAGCAAGGTGCCGTAAATTTAAATAGTCTACAAAATATAAAATTGGAACTTCGTTGTATGATTGTAAAAAATCTATAAATATAAAAGTATCATTCGTTTATGCTTCGCATTGTTCTCGGACACTATTTTACAGCTTGTCATATTACTTAAGAACTACTTTTCATGCGTCTTGTATACAACATACTGCTTTTGATTAATATTTCTTCCATCATGAAGAAACTTTGAATTACTGCGTTAAACACGTAAAATTACGTGAGTACAAGGCAAAATAATGTACAAAAGTATGGTGATCGCTTTTTGAACTACAAATAAACTCATCATACGTTTACAAGCAAATGAAACCTAGCATTAGCGTGTCACATATCCGAGTGCTACGTACAATATTAAATATCGAACAGAACACATTTATTAGTTCAATAAAGAATAACTTGCTTACCTTTACGTTTGAAACTGTACAGCGGTTCATTTACCTTTCAAATGCATAAATGTCAATAATTATGTTATCTCTGATACTTTTTACAAACTTGATAAAGTTCAGTCAGTGTTGCAGAAATGATTCTTAAAATGTTAGGTGGATGATGCTTTCATTGATGCCTTGCAAGTAATTATCACCACATTTTAATCTGATTAAATAGACTAAAGATAAAATCGATCAGGAGGTTAAAAAATTCGACCTGACCTGGTTATGTAATGTTCATTTGTCTGATTTGATTGAATGCTCCTCGTGTGTATATTAATGTGATGCTCCTGGTTCATAGTTTAGAAACGAGTCATAAACTACAGGTGTATCGAAGCGATGATGTGTGGTCTGGTGATTTGTTTGTCATTATTACACTGGAAGTAACCTTAAGATCGCACCTTTCATCCGAAGCAATGCATTTCTTGTTTGTACATGAAAAGAGCGTGGATTTTCATGCGCGGAACTGACTGTGCGCCATTTTCTCTGATCTTTTAGCCATACTGTTATGTAAATTGATTATTTGGTATGCCAATAAAACAAATAAGGATCGTCTGCCTTTTTAAGGAAGTATTTATAGTTATTTTACCGCTTTCTCTCTGCTGCTCTATTAGCCTGACTTTACAGCGGACCATATCTCACGGCGAATTCTATGGATGCAAAAGATTTATATTGACTGCCTCTATCCGATTGCAAAAGTTCTAGAATACAATCAGGCGCACACAAAAATGCGATTTGAAGGCGTTAGAGCCTAAACTTGAAAGTTTAGCTATTCCTCTGTATCACAAAAAGTAATCAATTACTAACAGATATGTTTGGCAAATATGTAGCAAGGTGTTGCCAAGACCGGCTGGGAATTCCATCGCTTTCATGGCTTCAGCTTGATCAGAATGTACTGCCAATATTGTTTTCAATTTTCCGTGATGATTTTTCTGGCCAACCTTCAAAACAATAGATTAATCGATTTTTAAAATTTCATCCCGGATTAGTACATCCAGATTTTTTCCAGCCTGTTATTTGAGGCTGGCACACCCTTGATTATTTGATCTACAACGTCATCACTATCTATAAAGAGATCTTTATAATGTTGAGTGCGGCTAATAAGCGGTGCCATATATAAAAAACAATCTGCAATAACAAGATATATACCCGCTGTATGAAAATTCTGAAATCAAACATAATTTGCCTTATTCGAAATATTTGTATTCTGGGAGGTAATTCTGAAAGACCTTTTGTGCTAAATAACGGCACTAACGGTTTGTGATCAATCTCTTGTTTGAAACTTATGCTTGCATGAAAATTTGAAAAAAAAAATCACAGGCCCACGTTATACACAAAGCTTCTTTTTAAATCTGAGCGTAACCACGCCCAGTCTCAGATAATGACCTTGATGCATAAGCAACCGGTTTCCACATGTGTCTGTGCATTTGCCTTATCACTTCTCCCAGTCCATATAAAGAACGGTCGGCAGAAACAAGCGTTTCAACGTTTGAACCATACTGACCTACTAACCTTGGTAAACTAAGCTATGTCTTAATACGCAAAAGGCTGTGTCTTTGAGCCAAGTTTGGTCAGACAATATTCGTTCATTGATGAGCAAGTTTTGAACCACACCTGTGATACTCACTAGTTGTGGAATTGGTCTTTTCATGTTTGTCTTTTGATTATTATTTTTGCCTTTTCGGTATCTACCCTTTGTGTCACCTGACTTTGACCTGATCACTTCTTGTTGTGCTTTGACATATTCATTTTGTCTTGCATGCACGACCGTTTTTCAAAAATGCTACAATCCGGTCTCTTATACGTTCATCACGCAAAACGCAAATATCAAATGTTCTGCTAAAGAATACAGGGCCGTCACGATCGCTTCTACATCTTCACCAATCTATTTGATTTGAATTTTGATCGTCCATATCTCATATTCCTTTTTAGCACGAAATATGTTATAAGCCGCTCTGTGACAATAGTCCATTTCTTTCCCCTGATGACGCCATTATATTGTTTTCCTCTTAATGCATTTACATGTACTTAAATTTCTTCTTCTTTTCAATCATGTCCTGATGCTGACCATAATCTTGAAAATCTTGTGATCCATTTATCCCTATTTTCGGGATGCGTGAAGTTGAATATTTTCTCTGGATGACGAAAGTTGCCATTGCCACTTATATGTATCCAATTAAATCTACTTTAATTCTTTTTGAATAAACTAAAGTTTAAATGATATGTTTTTATTTTAATATTCCGTTATTTTAAGTCCAGCTGGTATTAAGTGGGGAACATTGTTATCATTTGTTTTCTAAACTACTTAGAGGTGTTGTTTGTATGCAATCCTTGTACATAATGACCAACAGCTGGTATTCACATGGCTTATCAGTTAAGCATCTCAAGTTTTCACACTAATACTACAGTGACATCACGGCCTATTGGAATAATCAGATACATTTCAATTTGTCAATATAATATCAAATTATCAAAATAATGATAAGTGTGCCTGGAATTAATTATTCTACAATGATGTTGATGTATCTTTTATTGATGAAACGTGCATATTCGAAATTCAATCAAAGTCTACCGAACAGAGGAAAGCATGTAGTTGAGTGATTTTAGTTGAAATTACTTTATAATAAAAGCTTGCATTGAGATAAAGTTCTTTTGCACATAAATATAGCTTTTCTTTTACCCATCTTTAAATTATCCTCCTTCATAATGTGATACTTCCTTATATATAACTAAAAGAAAAAACAAATAAGAAACTGTACTTACTGTTAATAATAAGCAATTGTTTGTAATATTTGTTGAATAGTTAATTCTTTGTCTAGTTAGGGTCATAATGATGTGTATATAAAGTATGTGTGGTTGCTTGCTTGTGATCTTACATTAATTCCCACAGTTATTCACGACTTTTTTCAACTGTTTAATGGATAAATATGTCGCAAACATATAAATCTTAAATGTTAGCTATAAACATGAAAACTAAAGTATTTTAAGATTAGGGTCTTAACTAAATTCAGCAAAAGATTATGTTTAAAGGAAGGGAAGATAGTGCACTTACTACCCGATCAAACTTTTCAATACAAACGCATTTATACACCTTGTGACAAAATATTGCTACGTTACTTTTCTTCCTTAAGTGACAATCTAACGTTTTGTATATATAATGCGTCTTAAAATAAAACTATTAAAAGCTATTTTTATGTAGTTTGTTCGACATTACTTCGTTTGAGGATGATTTTTTGAAGCTGAAGTTAAGCTATGAATATGATTATTAGAAAAATTCAAAAAATCA
>JAFMSR010000009.1:2739605-2794567 GCA_022818135.1 Saxidomus purpurata
TCAACAGGCCAAGTTTTAATGAATTATTAAAGCGACATGTAATGGGCAGGGCCACAAATGCTATCTCGTGCTATTCGCTAAAATCATGCACATTATCAAAGGCAATAGGAATTTGAGGGGGCGACAAATGTTTTTTGCAGTTGTGCGCGACGTAACACACGTACATGTAATAAAAAACAACATGAATTGGGCCGTGCCTTCCATGTCTGGTAAGTTGTGCCCGCCGTTACACACGTACATTGTTTAAAGCAATTAGACATTGTCCGGTCTACAAGCATTTTGTAGTTGTGCCATTCTTTACAAACGTACACTATTAAAAGCATATGGAAATGAAACGGGCTACAACTGGTTTAGCTCTTGCTCCGTCCTGAACACACGTACGTTTATTATTCAAAACAAAAATAAATTGTTTTAAGAAACATTTTCAGACAAAAAATTATGACAGTCATTACAGCGTAATAAGAATATTGTTGGCTCGGTTTGTTATATAAATGTTGTGATGGTTTGGTGTACGACACAACCATAGTAGCTCGAGGTCGGGATAATGCTTTTCCGGCTTTGTTTTGTCTTTTTACATTTATTTAAGAACCAAGCTAACAAAATATGATCTTATTTTCCCCGGATCTTAACTTTCATATTTTACTGCTGAAGTATCCGGTAGACTGAAAAAAGAAAAGGAGTGACATCCGCCATGTTATCCAACACAAACTGCTAAGAGTTACGTCCCTTTTTTTAAAAATTATTTTATTTTATTTTGTCTGCAACACTCATGGACAGTGTGCTCAGTTTGTTCAAATGGTATGGCAAGATAATACTCCATGACTGCTACATTAAACAAAAATAAACTGTTCCGCCAGTTTTTGAAATTGCCACCACACTATGTTTACATGTATAGGTTCTGGTTCCATGTTGCGTCACATTGGTAGACGGAGAACCAGTTTTAGAGGGACGTAACTCTTAGCAGTTTGTGTTGGATAACATGGCGTGTGTCACTCCTTTTCTTTTTTCAGTCTACCAGGTACTTCAGCAGTAAAATATGAAAGTTCAGATCCGGGGAAAATAAGATCATATTTTGTTAGCTTGGTTCTTAAATAAATGTAAAAAGACAAAACAAAGCCGGAAAAGCATTATCCCGACCTCGAGCTCCTATGGACACAACAGTTAAATTACTTCCACTGTCCCCTTAAGTAGAATGCCATTAATATTATGATCTGCGATGAACCATTGAAATTCTATCACTGTTGGAATATCATCTAAATGCCTAACCGAAGTATTCCTTTTTTTTAAAACAACCTACGGAAACATAATCTTGCAGCTGAACGATTCCAACCAAGGGATAATCATAATGGATCGAAACGTCTTGTTTAAGCTGCAATCATAGGACGTGTCGTCAGAAGCTCGTAGTTTGTTTTGATTATTCATGCAACAAGCGATGCTCAAGCAATATTCACACTAATGTATAGTGCTAGAAATAATGAACTATGCTGCATTTATATTTTGGTGCAAATCTAAAAATGCTGTTGGAAGGTAAACAAACACACGGCACAGGTCGCTGTGACTTTGTTTAGAAAATGCTGTTGTCAGGTCTACATCGAGAAACTACATTTCGTTGTGACTTTGTTTAGAAAGATACTGAGGTCAGGTCAATATCGACATGACACAGGTCGTTGTGGCTTTGTTAGAAAAATGTTGTAGTCAGGTCCACATCGACAAGACACAGGTCGCTGTGACTTTGTTTAGAACAATGCTGTAGTCAGGTCCATATCGACAAGACACAGGTCGCTGTGACTCTGTTGGGAACATAGTGCTCATCTGTCTTCCAAAACTTCATTGACACCGTATCCCTTTCATGTTTTATCGTTTTACAATACAATATAAACGAAATTCACATAATAGTCAAAGTCACGATACTTTCAATCTTTAAGTGCTAATACATACGTTTATCTCGGCACACGTCATTGTTTTTATTAGCTGGCGATTGAAAACCTTTATTAAACTATTCATTTTTTACTATATTAAGAATGTGTTTGTTCTTTTATCTCTGTCTATGAAGCGACGACAAGGCAAGCAGGACAGGAGTAGAACTTTTATGGTTTCTGTCGTAAGATTAAATATTTGATTTTTATTTCCAAAATATACCAGTTCATACAGTTCCATTGCAAACGCTTAATTACACCCAAAAATACTACATTTTACTACATTAGCTTGAATATACCCCTACGATGGAGTCATCAGGTGCACACGTTTTGCTGTACGGTTACTTTCATCTGGTCGATGTATAATTATTTTACAACTTAATCATATACTTTCATAGGGTGCTTTGAATTCATAAAATATCATATTTAGGTAATAGTTTTTTTACGTACAAAGGTATCAAAAACATGAAATACTCTTTGAGCATTTAAAACGTCAATCGATATATGCGTCTTGTGTAAACAAGTGTTTGTTTATGGTTCTTACTTCATATCGACTGATTCTGTAACACTGTCTCAAACTGAATCTGTTATTCGTCATAATTCTCTAATATCTATTTTATTTACATTAACTATTTGTGTAAGTATTTTACAATATTCACGAAATATACACCCACTACACTTTGCTTTTTAACAACAGAATGTGGCTTGAGTTACAGTAGTCGGAACGTAACAGTTGTCACAGGGAGTGCACGATACACGCACGATGTACGCACGATACACGCACGTTAGACGCACGTTGCACGTTCGGTAAATACACGATGAGCGATTCAGAACGATACACGATATACACGATGTACGAAGCGCACGCTACACGCTACACGATAAACGGATTACACGTTATACGATCACTTTGGGATTTCACATTTTATCTAAATTTAGACCTTTTAATCAGACCGAAAGAATCAGATCAATTAGAAGCTTCGTACCTTAACAATAAAACATGACATCGATAAGTGTCAAACAGTTTTCATATCACAGTATGTGTCAAATTTGAACACCTGTCGGAGTGACTTTGGCATGAATTCATCCCGATGTGCGAGAAAATGGGCGTAATTAAAGTTAATTGCCATCAACACTTTTCGTTAAATAAATTCTACATTAAAGACACTTTTTAGGACCGTGGCACATAAATGTTCAAATATAATAATCTTATACTTGAACCTTGAATGGATATGTCGATGGGTGTCAAGTGGGTGGGGTAAATGGAAATTGAAGAGACTGAAAGCTTGAAATGGCGTTTTCGAATGAATCAAGCATTTGGAACGGGGCTTTTAATGCTATTCTGTAGTATTTATAGTTGTAATGATTATACGGCCCCTAATTTTGACCAATGTTTAATAGAAACAAGTTTTGAACAATATTTAGTTTTTTTTCCGGTATCCCGAAAGTGAAAATTGTCCCTATATAAATCTAAGATTATTCTAAGAGATGGGAGATAATTAAAGCGCAGTGCAGTATTTATGTACTGTGGACTATGGTGATAAATTCTATAAAAAATTTCATATCATGTTACTTTATATTTTGTTTTAGTGAGCCTATTCTACAGATGGGGTAAATAAAAACACATTTGAAAAATGAACCTCTAGGAAACAGTGATATTTTCTAGAGTGAAGAAGGTTATTAAAGTTCATTTTTATTTCAGTGTACAAAGGGCTTTTTTATGTTTTCTCTTTTTGATTGACATACCCAGCCTTACAAGTTCTGTTTATGTATCAACATCCTAAGAAACTTTTTGTAATCCATTGACCATTGTCCATATACTTGTAAACAAGAGGCTTTAAATTTTACAATTAACAATTGTTTGTTTTTCTAATTTCCCATGTGTTCTCTGTTGTAATTAAATTGATAAGTCTTATTAAAATACTTTAACAAAACTTTCCTCAAATAATGTTAGAAAACTGATGCACTGAGACAATTTTTGTGACTAACTTGAATGTAAAATCTCATTGTTACGGGCGAAAGCTGGTAGGGCGCGAAGCCCGACCAAGAAAATGAAAATCCTTCTGCTTTCGCACGGTATATGTATTGCCTATTTTCATTTTTAATTGTAAATAGGTAACATAAAAATAAGAAGTCTTTTTATTGGCACTGATCAATGCTACCTGATTTAAACAAAGCTATACACAAGATTACATAAATTCAGAGTGAAGGGGATTCCATATGTAGGGGATTCCCCCCCCTGTACAATTTTATGTAGGGTATTTTGTCCGCATTGTGCATTTCCATGTAGGGGATTTCGTCCTCCCCTGTTAAAATAATGTAGGGGATTCTGTCCGCCTGTGTTAATTTTTCGAAGGGGATTTTGTCCGTAGGGGATTATGTCCTACAATCTTACAAACAACGTATTGAAACGTGTTTGTAATGCGTTTCTTGAAAATGCCACATGTGATTTGTTATACCGATTCACCGGTGCTGTGCCTATACGACAACGGATGTGAGTTAATAATCACTACTCGCTATTGAGTTAATTGCAAACAAATTAAGCTAAGGGCTTAATTGTCTAGCATATTAGTCGCCTGGCATTATTGGAAAACAGTAGGAAAAACCCAAGTGACCCGTAAATACACTGGACGAAGTAAAGTAATATTGTCCCGCTTTCTCCATTAATCAGTTGTCAAATAGTCATTACCCTCATTGTACGTGAATGCAAACAAAAATAGCAGAATTTTATCAAATAAGTACGAGAGGTAATCAGTGCTCGTGATTTATTGTAATAAATATATTTTGTAAATGTATTAATCCGACCTCAACATAAAGGTCCTCAAATAACTCGTTGTTCATAAGATATATGACAGCAGAAAAACTTGTGAAATTTCCATGGTTTGGATAACTCGAGAACCCCGATAACTCGAGCATTTTACTTATCCCCTTGCGACCTCGAGTTATCGAGGTTTTACTGTAGTTTAATTCTTGGCACGCAGTTCCATATACTTTATGTCACTGCTACCGTTCTTTTAGATTCAGAACCCCTGTCAAGGTGGTTGGAGTAATACTATATGGGGGTAGTAATGAATTTAAAGTAAAATTAAACAGAGTGTTATGTATTATAACTTTTCTCACCCATTTTAGGATAAAATTTGTAAAACTTTCTAGGATATGAACCAAAAACAGGTTAAAACTCATTTGCAAAATTTTGGACCCTCTATAGAATAATGGAATGGTCCAATTGCATGACATAACTCTGCATCCAGTGGTGGATAGCAGATTCAATTAGAACCCTGGAGAAGACACATCTCGCAGCCTAGATTATACAGTCTCAAGATGCCATATATGGTGTTAACACATACATGTATGTACATGGTACATATAATCTTATATGGAATTATAAGTTTATTTGACATACTGATGATGAAGAAGATACAATGAACATCAATGGATGGTTAGTTACTGGGCAAACAATGATGCACATTCCATATTTAATTTATATGATGGCATTTTTTACATAAGCCGTTTCATCAGTATAATGGCTATGAGACTATAGCATTTAGATGTACACATTTCCAAGATTGATTTTATTTGCATATCCTATTTACATAACTCTGCTGATATTATGAGGTGGTAATACATGTACATACACTATACATGTAGTAGATCATTTGGAAACATTGTTCCTGGAATACACATGTGGCAGTAAATAAATTGATGCAAGACTGACAACAATATGAAAGAGCTAAGCAACACTCTATATTATAAAGGGGGGTGTAACCTCACATGTTTCAAAAACCTCAATAACTATGAGACTGCAGATTAGAGCTCAGCAATGATGGTACTCATGTTTTTTTAGTTATTTTGGAATTTAGATATGTAGAAAGATCTAAAAAGATCTATTTTTATTCAAATTAATGTAAGCTAGGCATTTAAGGAAACTATCAAGATTACAGACTACACACAATTAATATAGAGGTGTTCAAAAATAAAACTACTGAAAAATAGGTGTTAGCCGGTAACATTGGCTTAACGGGAAGTCCACACAAGCATTTTGCCATCTTAGCCTTTGAAATCTTATTTTTTAAATGTTTTATTCATTTTACAAAATGATTATGGTACTTTTCTAGTGATGTAATACTAGTGTATACTTGAATAAGTAAGCTGTTTGCAGAACTTACTACTTAAATGTTATTTATGAAAGTTAAAAATTTTACTTAAACATGGGGTTTCAGGTAGGATCTTCAGTAAAAGAATTACTACTTGTAATACTAATACTAAAATACAATTATTTATCAAGTGTGAGGGTTGTCACAGGACGGATATATATTACAAATCTAATAAGACCTATTTCAAGGTATACAACTTGATTAAAATCATTTTTTTCTATGTGCTCCTTTCTGAAGTAAGAGTCTGTTATAGTTAAACTGGTAAGAAAGATGCAGGTGATCAGAAGTATCATCTGTATAGCCAGTGGCCAGTCCAAACCGGCAAGGATCTACTTACTGACCATGATAAAAGGGTTGATGTTTCATTCAACTGGAGGTAGTAGGAGTAGGTTGTAAGCAGAAACCGGCTTACATTTATCCTGAACACGCCCCCCTACCCCCCCCCCCGTCCCCCACAGGTTACAGATGATAGCCAGTGATATTTGTTTAATTATAATTATTATATGGTGCCATACAGACAGTGCAAACTACCATACAGTATATATATAAGATATAAATTACAGTTACAGTATTTTATAACTGAAACAGGCATGTAACAGGTACAGTGGTTGGGCAACCTCTACTGACATGTCACCCGTCAGCCCTGCTAATTTCTGTTATGTGCATACTATGATTTGCTAAATAATAACAAGATTGAATTGCTTGTTTTGAATTGCCAATATAAATCAACACCCACTAATCAGTGCAAAAGCTTGTTTACTAATACAATTAAAATACTAAGCACTTGTTAAATATAAAAAATGCATTTATACAAGAATTGTTTAGGATTTTGACTAGTGACCTACAGGAAGGGGTCTGATAGCAACTGGAGTATATTAGGTAACTAAATTGTATCAGTCATTTGACAGTCTTCTATGTTATTTTCCAACAACCTCTATACTGTATATGTTGCAGGCGTACCTTGTCTGCTGCACTTTAAGGAATGCATTGACAATAGCAGTTTCGATAAAAAAAATGATGTCCTTTCCGTTGCAAAAGTAGACCTAAATTTCGGATATGAGGTGAAAATGTCTTCGACCTGTCCCGGAAGTCTTTCTCACCCGCAACTGCACTAAATAATATAAACTGAAATCAGCACTTTTTGGGGGGAGATGTACACGCTAAGTAAAACGATTAACTACGGAATACACCTTCGAATCGTACGTATACCGTATGGATTATCGTGCATCGGGAATCGTATATCGTGTATCGTGTATAGTATATGGTGCACGTTGCACGATGAATGATACGATACGATACACGATATACGATTGACAAAATACACGATGAGTGCACGCACGTTATACGCACGTTACACGCACGTTATACGCACGATATACGCAAATTTTGACAACTGTTACGTTCCGACTACTGCAGGAAAGACTGGTGGTGAATTTCAACACTGCATTTAGAATTCACAAATTGGACGTTTCGCTTTCACGATATTATGTCATAATACGTATAAATTCTAGGTGGGATATTTACTAGAAGTAATTTTTAAACAAATTAGAAGCTGTTTGATCGTACATACCACGACCATAAACTTTTGATTGGTCCAAGAAGTAGAATAAATTACATGATTTCAGACGCCGAAAAGATCAAATTGTTATTTCAAGTTGTTTCAAGTAACAGAGACTAAATACATTATAATCATGTTTTGATTATTTTATTCCTACTATTCAAGTTTGAAATGTCATCTGCCAGTTTTTCGTTGTAAGTGCTTTAATTTGATTATCTCGAAAATATATCATATTAACAAAAAAAATTAACAAATAACAGCATACACTGAGAAACTTGCATGATATTTAGTGAAATTAAATTTTAGCTCAATAGCAAAATTGATATCGATCTATATTCTTAATATGTTTTGCAGTGGCACAATTGGATTACCTCCTGTCAGATTTATTCGAGTTCTTAAAATATTCACATTTTCAGAAATTAAGGTGACTATGCAATGTCAAGTACATGTCAACTCACTCAACAATAACGCGCAGCTCTCTTAGATGTTAATACAAGCTGAATACGCAATTGTGAACCTTCTTGTACTCACCTGACTCAATATAAAATCATGAATGATGACAATAGCAAACCTTGTGTCTGTCGATATTTCTATATATTATTTTCTTAGACACAACCGGCAGAACGATCTGTTGGCCTAGTTGTATGCATGTTCGGAGTTCTCATGGGATAATATCTATTCGCTTTTGTTTTGGTATGAACATAGCAAATATCGTGTACAATTTTTAAGAGAATGCCGCGTGAGTAAAAGTCACTCTGTTGAAAATATTACATAATTGTCTGTATTTTATTTTGTAAGACGAAAGAAGAAAAAGAAAAAATGAAATAGTAAGAATCAAACTCATACCCTCTTCGCATCACAAAGTGTAAAGATTCACTAAGATATTGCAATTTTCAATCTACTACTCGTACATTTATCGCTAATAAATATAGTGTAAATGTACAGATAATAAAAACAATGACAAACTGAAACCATCAGCTTTTTTCAGAACCATTGTTACAATCAGGACATCGTAGGACTACCATGTCCCTCGATATTTAATTCGTCGTACACGTGATGGCTTTCGACAAAATAAATTTGTTACCGGAAAAAGTTAAAAGCTGACCCAGGTTTCTAACAAGTGTCGTATTTTGTTGTCTGAACAAATACAGATGCACACATAACATGGCCGTAAAAAATTGTAATTTACGATATGAAGTATAATTAAACACATAAAATAAAATAAACATTTTTTGTACTTACAATGTTGGTGTCAATATTACACTTTTATACACTATGTGAGAATGACATACGGAGACACTTGCTACAGATTTTATATTTTTCATCAAGATTTGAAAACTCCCACAATACAATTTGAATGACTTAAATACTTGGTTATACATGTATTACAAAACCTATGTAAATTACATCGTTGGCGACGTAGAGGGAAAACGTCAAATTTGTGATTGAAATGCCAATTTTGTCAAACATTTTGACGATTTTTACTTTTTGTGATGTTATGACGGTGCGTGTGACGTCAAACCATCTAGCCATACATGTCCGACGTCCTAAACATTCCCGTCGGCATTAAACCTTGCAAGTCAAAACGCTTTAGGTAGTGCCTGACAAAACCTAGAATTGCATTTGCCAAAATCTTCAAATGTTTAATTGGATGTGGAAAGTATCATCATACACTTTTTAAAAAAAAAATTTCTTCAAACTCTAAAGAAATAAAACAAAACAAGTGATGGTGCTCATGTTTACAAAAAGAAATATACAATATGTATATAATAAAATGTCAGAAGGGTCATCGATTTCTTCAAAAAAGGCCAACACCTACGATCAGCCCCTTATACCAAAAAGGTATGTGGCATTTTGTTTTATCAGAAGTTGACGTGAGCGAGATAGCTTCAAAGAATGACTATACTTGAAACCCTGAGCGAGGTAGCTTCAAAGAATACATAATTATACGTCATAAACCTTCATGAAGGATATTTGCTCAGCATCAATGTTCATCCTGCTTTAATGAGAAACTCCTTTTTTATAAAGGAAAACGTGAATGACATCAATAACGTCCTACAATAATCGTCCGGAATTTGTCGTAGAATTGCGTGTAATTCTATACAGCTTCTAAAGGGAATGAATGTACTTCTGTTGTCACATACCTATAGGGTAGTTTAAACAGTTACTGATATCGTCGCGAGTTTGTCAAGCTCAAGACAACGTAACGTTGCTATAGCGACTTAGAACGCACAATTTAAACAAATAATTATAAAAGAACAACTTTATTAATTCAATTTACTTAAATGTATTTTCAGTAAAACCTGTGTCTAAAGAAATTTATTAACAAATAATATTGGACTACTTGTTGGAAACTTTTGGAACACCTCAAGTAAGAAATCAGACAATATGTGTAAACGCCGCTGAACCGAAAATACGTCCTTTCCAGATAAGGATTTCACGATAGCAGTAGGGATCTTTCGGATGTTTTCTCACACTTACCCATGTAATGTTAAACCAAACACTGATGATTATTTTGAGTGTTTAGTTTTTTCAGGTTAAGCCGAGAGTATAGTAGCCACGCAAACCTTTCGCGATGAGAATTTGATCAGTTTATTCACATTGACTGCTTAAATGTACATAACATATAATAGCTAAGCATAGATTCTATAGATTTCTTTCTGGATGGGCATTATAAAATAGTCGCATGATTGTTTGATAAAAGGTTACAAATCAAGGAGTACTATGTCGACAAAAACCATGAGTGTTATGCACAAAAAGCAATCGATATATTTTGAATTGAAAATAGATAAATTGATGCAGTGCAAAGGCGAGATGAAATTGTGAATTGGAATTATATGCCTACAGTAAAACCTCGATAACTCGAGGTCGCAAGGGGATAAGTAAAATGCTCGAGTTATCGGGGTTCTCGAGTTATCCAAACCATGGAAATTTCACAAGTTTTTCTGCTGTCATATATCTTATGAACAACGAGTTATTTGAGGACCTTTATGTTGAGGTCGGATTAATACATTTACAAAATATATTTATTACAATAAATCACGAGCACTGATTACCTTTCGTACTTATTTGATAAAATTCTGCTATTTTTGTTTGCATTCACGTACAATGAGGGTAATGACTATTTGACAACTGATTAATGGAGAAAGCGGGACAATATTACTTTACTTCGTCCAGTGTATTTACGGGTCACTTGGGTTTTTCCTACTGTTTTCCAATAATGCCAGGCGACTAATATGCTAGACAATTAAGCCCTTAGCTTAATTTGTTTGCAATTAACTCAATAGCGAGTAGTGATTATTAACTCACATCCGTTGTCGTATAGGCACAGCACCGGTGAATCGGTATAACAAATCACATGTGGCATTTTCAAGAAACGCATTACAAACACGTTTCAATACGTTGTTTGTAAGATTGTAGGACATAATCCCCTACGGACAAAATCCCCTTCGAAAAATTAACACAGGCGGACAAAATCCCCTACATTATTTTAACAGGGGAGGACGAAATCCCCTACATGGAAATGCACAATGCGGACAAAATCCCCTACATAAAATTGTACAGGGGGGCGGGGGGGGGGGGGGATCCCTACATATGGAATCCCCTTCACTCTGAATTTATGTAATCTTGTGTATAGCTTTGTTTAAATCAGGTAGCATTGATCAGTGCCAATAAAAAGAGTTCTTATTTTTATGTTACCTATTTACAATTAAAAATGAAAACAGGCAATACATATACCGTGCGAAAGCAGAAGGATTTTCATTTTCATGGTCGGGCTTCGCGCCCTACCAGCTTTCGCCCGTAACAATGAGATTTTACATTCAAGTTAGTCACAAAAATTGTCTCAGTGCATCAGTTTTCTAACATTATTTGAGGAAAGTTTTGTTAAAGTATTTTTATAAGACTTATCAATTTAATTACAACAGAGAACACATGGGAAATTAGAAAAAACAAACAATTGTTAATTGTAAAATTTAAAGCCTCTTGTTTACAAGTATATGGACAATGGTCAATGGATTACAAAAAGTTTCTTAGGATGTTGATACATAAACATAAATTGTAAGGCTGGGTATGTCAATCAAAAAGAGAAAACATAAAAAAAAGCCCTTTGTACTCAATATAATGACTCTGAATTTCTGAATGCAATTGGGAGCTGTGCAACCCTTATTAAATGTATTTCAATTGAATGTATCAAAGCACTTTAACAGTGATTGTGATAAATGTGTAAGAATTAATTTTAATGAAATTGTTTGAAAATTACTTGATATTGAAAAACTGACTATATTAAAATGATCAATTAAAATAAACTAAGAAAATTACAGTACCACTAACAATGGGAAGAATATAATTTTACCTTCACAAATTAAATTAAATAGATAAATGGTTAGCAGTTTGGTTTATAAATATTTGATTAAAGGAAATAATAACATTTGGTTAATCAGCTAATTATCAACTCTGTATGCCATGTATGGTAAATAAATAGTTGTCATAGTTTGTTCTAACTAGTACCATTTAAAGTGAAAAATAGTTTCTTTTAATAATTGTTTATATGTCATGTGTTGATAATTTTGTGCGCTGTGTCTGCTATGTATTGTGAAAAAAAAATGTTTTTCTAGAACAAAAATGAATTGTCATTTCATGCAAATTCTGTGTACTGTTTTACATGGAAGACACTCAAATCCCCTTGGTCAAAAAACGGCATAGTAGTCATAATCTCTCAATGGATTTTACGTTGTAAATTCAATATTTTGTTTCAATCATTTGCTAAAATAGAGTAAAACTAGAGAGAAATGAAACATTCAGTAATATTTTTCATTCAATATAAAACATTAATATGCTTTTCCATTTGTAAAATCCATTGAGGGGAGTATGCCATTTTTGGACCAGTGTGATTTTGAAGTACACTTGTTTCACATGGTTTCAAATTTGACATGGGCTTATACTACCTGTGATAGTATAACTTATTAATAATATAAAAAATGTTTGCTGTGTAAGTAGTTAAAAGATAAAAATTAAAGCTTGACCCTGAAATTCAAGTACTGCCAATGTTTCAGTTCATATATTGTAATGCATCCAGGGGACTGAAGGGCATTTTGTCCCCCCTTTAAAAATTTATATAGGGGATTTTGTCCGCCCAATGTATTACCATGTAGGGGATTTTGTCCTCCCTGTGCAAAATCAAGTAGGGGATTTTGTCCGCCCGTGTCATTTTTTGTGTAGGGGATTTTGTCAATAGGGGATTATGTCCGTATACCTGTTTGTAAATGTCATCCGAGACAGAGTTAAATAAAGAAACACATGACAGTTAATATCATTTTAATCGCTCAACAAATGTATCAAAATATAAATAAAGATCGTTATATGCAAAGGCAAAAGATATCTATGAAACAAAGAAAAAGCACAATTCTTTCAGTTAGCGTAGAGGTGATAGAAATCAAACGAAAGAATATGCAGTTTGGGATTTTCTCTCAAGCTTTATAATCAAAAGCCTACTCAGACTCAAACTTTTCATCTCATCATTACGTTCTCGTAATTAAAAACTCGCAAACATGATTTTCTTTATTTTCTTCTTATTCAACAAAAGAAGACAATTTAAATGTGCGAAAAATATTCTATACACTTAGGCCACTGGACGGCCGATTAATCGATAATTAACGAGAACAATCAATTAACAAACAATAGAAGTTTTTCACATGACGCGTCAAAATAATGATGCGCCATCGGAGGTGAGAAAAATCTGATAATCAGTGACCTCGAGTTGCCGGAGGTAATTTAGTAAGAAATCTACCTGGCGGGACCACAGGTGTTTTTAACTGCTTTGTTAATCACTGCTACCTATTTACCGCGGGCTGGACAGAAGCGCGTTTGACATTAGTGTCTTTACCCAGGGTTGCAACCCTTTCTGTGACTGATATTTCTTCCGAAGGCGAGCGCCTTATCGGCCAAGCAACCAAGGCTCGTCTTTATGACATGGTTAGAGATTGTGCTTTTGATTATAGTAAACACTTTTTGAGATCATTATGAAACATACACTTTTGGTTTTAAACGGCGGAAACCAATCGATCCCTATCACTTGATTTGGTAACCTTCACCCTCAAATCTCTGGGCACAAGATACCACGCGCCGTTCACATGTTAACAATAGTATTTAAATCACATTTTGAGCAAATATTTTGTGTTTGAGTTCTTAAAAATTGGAGATTTCATAACATAAACCTTAATTTACAAACGGCTCGTACGTATAAACATTTGAATTTGTTATTGTTGATTTTTAGCTAGATCTTGTTTAACGTGGACTGTTTTTTAAATTGTATTCTTTTTGTCGGTCTTATCTGCCTTCTCACACTCCCTACCCCTATCTGCAACATCCCCGCCCCGCCCTTATCATCAGCTATATGTGCTCACATACTCTTCGCTGAATATTGCTGTATATTCGATTTCTACTGTGATTTTCACTTTTGACCTGCATTTCACCTGCATTTCATTTATTACTTTCTCGTTTCTTTCTTTGTACTCACTGTCTGTCTTTGTTACTCAATTCATGCACTTATTGTCATGGGACAGTTTTCCTATGGTACTCTTCCGTACTCCTTTACAATTTACTTACCTTTTACTGGGCTATGGCTAAGCTACTCTATCACTGTATACCCGGACACGCCAGTTTATGCCCTTAGAATTTCCGTTCCTACTTGCTGGCTTTGTCACAAGTTAGCAGAGACATACTCGGTACTAATAGAGAAGTTGAAATTTGACAATGAAGTTTTTGCCGAAAGATAATGCGAAATGACCAGTAATAGAGGAGAGATGAAATTAAGTGGAAAGTCCAGCTTCCGGCGGGGTTCGAACGCACGACCTTCCGGTCTTGCGTCAAGTGCACTAACCACTGAGCTATAGAGGACTTACGTGGACTGTTTTAGTAGTAGGAACTGTAAACTGACAGGAGAAGTAAGCATTGCACTGAGTTTGGAATAGAACAATAGCTTAAAAGAACTGACTGGAAATGTAAAGATCAAGAGGCGACTAAAATTTTAATTGTCATTTGTTTGTAAAAATCAACTTACGATAAAGTTGTTATTACAAGTGTCTCAGTTATTCTGATTTCTATGCTTGGTTATTCTTACATTTAAAAGTCAGCTAAATCTACACATTACAAAACAGTGATTTTAATTCTATTTTACAGAAATCTAGAAATAAATATTTGTAAAGGTATAACCGGTGTTCTTCTTTTCTAAAGTATGTTTAGTCTTGACTATGCGTTACCGAAAATCACTATGCTAAGACATCGGTCCATGAAATAATAAATGTAATGGTTTGTAAGTGATTTGTCATAAATTATGAATAAGATTGGATCTGGAACTCTATCGCTATAAAGGTTTTTGTGCATGTATTGTAGATCTAGATGTGTTTCCTATTTGAGAGTTTTCATGATAGATGGCCGTTGACAACTGGCTTCAAACAACATCTCCTACTAAACTGTTGGGCAAAGCTCAAAGAAACGTCACAGGGATTTCCTCTGCGTAAAGTTTTACCAACTGTAGTCAATTAGATATAATTCCATCCCATGCAAAACTCTATAAGATTACTATAGCAATAAATAAGAAACATTTTAAAACCCTTCTTCAAAATCTGAAAGCTCATAGCTTAGATATGTAGGGCCCGTCTTATCATTGTACTTACGAGAAACATTTCTCGTAAGTGTCTCGCAACGTTCTCGTATCTTTTTTACCCGTCTTATCAACATTCTCGTAGCTATGATATCGTAAATTTCCTCGCAATTGTCTCGTAACTTTACGAGAGGGTCGGGGGTCTCGTATATATTTACGATATCGTTAGTAAAAATGGCGGCAAACATGAATAATCAATAAAAAACTAATTTTCGGTTAGATATTTGCAAATAATGCACAGAAAACGACAATATTGACGTGTACGCTCCACAACAGTGTTTGCATGGTCTTACGTCATTGCAAGTGACGAATCAGCACGCGCCTTTCAACCGTTGCGACGGAAGGCGGAAGTGAAAGTAACAAGTGTAAATTATAAAATAACAGCATTCTTATTTTTACAGTAAACAGTGCTGACAGACCAGCACCATTGATTACGTTAACAGGGTAACTTATATTCCATTCAAATGAAGTGGCAATACTTCCTTACATCATTGTTGTTTTATGAAAATTCCGGTAAACAAAGCCTCTTCGTACCAATATTGTCTCGAACCTTCATTTCATCACCTTCTCTCAGTTTTGGTGGCAGAATTGGTCTGTCATGACCGACCAATCGTTGGAATAAAGGAATTGAACGAATTGCATGGCTTTCATACAAAGTTTACAACAATTCTGACATTTTAACTGTAAAATAAAAATTGTGTCTTTTACTAACAAGTTGTTGTTGTATGGGTTAAACATGTGTCCCAACCATATTTTTGTCATTTTTACAGACATGCAATTCACCTAACCATTCTGCTGTGAAAAACCAGTACAAGACTCCTTTTCTTTGAAAGAAACTGCTAACTTTCTTACATAAATATACTGGGTCAGTAGTAGCCTCAATATTTCGACTTCAAGACTGACCAATTTTACAAAGTGATATTACATAGATGTCTGTCTTTAAGGGCGGCCAACATGTCTTTAAGAGTGGCTGTCATACATAGCTAAAAGCCCTGGCGCACAAATAGTTTGGCTAGGGTCAGTAGCAGAGCTGGAGTCTATTAATTTATTTCATTTAATTTCTGATAATGGCAACCAGTCACAACTGACTACTTTTGCCATGTGTATAAAGAAATATCTGACAGGCGCAGATAAACTGAAGAGACAAGTACAAAATAAAAGAGAATCCTTGTACTAACCATAGCTCTTTTTAGAAATAAACACCTTAATTCTTCAACGTGACTAGTGTATAGCACCGATACATGAGAGTACTTCAGGTTTTTTAACCAGTTTATCTGTAGACAGCTGGGAAATTTCCAGTGACCTGGATGGGAATTGAACCGCGGACCACCTGATTGATAGTCCCATAGTGTTGATCACCGTGACATCTATTAGAGGTCAAGGAGATTAATTCAGCAACTCTAACCACTCGACCACTTCAGCAACTCTAACCACTCAACCTCAGAGGCTGTTTAACCATCAGACATCATAAACTAGAGCATGTACATCACATTGTACCTGGGAACCTACATAATTAACATGATTGATGTCTTTTTACTGGTGCCATGCACCACTTTGATATGGAAACAAGACAGAAATGAAATTTATTTTATATGCCTCAAATATATAACAAATATTATCATTTTCTAAAACAAATTGACAGAAATGAAATGAATTTCTGTACTTCATGTACTGTGTACCTGAGATCTTAACAGTGGCATCTTTTTGTACATGTGCTTCCTCAGTCATGCATGTCTATGGCTTTGAATAGGTTGTTACTACCTATTTATACAAAAATGTCAAAGAATGACATAGCATACAAAGCCTTTATCATGCAAATTTGAGCTTTATTTCTGTTTCGTACTACAAATATCTTTTAAAATCAGTTTTATTGGCACAGGCATATACTCAAAGGTATTTGAAAAACAATCATTATCATAGAAATCTGACCCAAAGGCGCGATTTGCTCTTGTCTGCATCAGCTGCAACCATGAACACTGTTCTTTGGAACATGAATGGTATGTGATGCAAACAATTTCTTCATACTGTATCACCGGCAAACCTTTTTATGTTAATTTGCTATATATATATGAAATAGCCATGTCTGATTACTAGAAACCCAGAGGGTATTTGATTACTTCTTATCTGGGGTCTAAGTAGTTCGCTGTCCATGTTCCATGCCTTTTACCAACCACAAAAGTATGTATTTTACTCTGTTGGAAGATATGATCTATTTTTAGGGTCTGATTAGGGCTGTGCGGTGGTCAAGTGCTTAACGCTCTGGACTACCAATACAGAGGTCCCTGGTACAAACTCGGCGGAGGTTCTGGAAATTTTAGAAACGCTTTTCAGTATTTCCCACCAGTCTAGATATGAACTGGTTAGAAACCCAGATCTAGTCTCACGTATATTGATGCTATACACCATGCATGTAAAAGTACCAAGGGGTCTTTTCGTAAAAGAGCTAGGGTGTGATAATTGGGTTCCCTTGTATTTGTATCTGTTTGTCTTCAACCTGCACCTGTCAGGAGCCTTAGTATGCTTAGCAAGTTCATCCGGATCGGCCGTGACTATAAACAATTAAAAGGAAAAAGGGTCTGATCACTATTTAACTAAACGGTATTCAACTCCCCATGAAAGTTTGCGAAGGGCTACAGTTCTGTTAGAATGTACATGTACAAACTGAATTTTGCTGAGGCACTTATGTGACACTTGAATCAGTAAACACAAGTTTTTATCAAAGACCAAATATGATGTATTGTGCCCACTGCTTTTATTGACAATTATTGAAAACCCCTTGCCGGCTTGGTGACCACATAATCAACCAACATGCCTACATAGGGTATTGAAGCAAGCACTCGAACCATTGAGCTAGCTAGACAATACTATTCAAACAAAATGCAGTAAAGATAATACATCTCTTTATGTCATGATTTCATTTGTTTTTCAGTCAAATATGAAACTTCAGTCTGATACCATTCAGTAATATGTTCATTTTTTTTTTTTACATTTTGAATTTGATAATTATATACCAGAATGAGGAAATAAGAAGTTTCCAACTTGAGATTGATGATACATGTGTAATGTTTTCAACACTATTTGATTTTGAAAAAGACACGTATTGGAAACTTCAACCTGATAATGACAGGGGTTTGACAACAAGCAAATGGATTTCTGTTTCAAGATTTTCCTCCAAATAAATTTTTTTAGTATATGAAAATATATCTTAGTAACTATCAATTCATATTTTAGAATGGTGTTTATGAGTTTTAAAATAATTATAGTGGGTGCACTGTCCTCAAGTTTGTTAAAACTTCATTGGTACCTCATCAAACAAGTTTGAATATTGAATCAAAGTTCATTCTACTTTTCAGATGTCATATGTTTATAACTTGGAGAATCAAATTATTATTAACTATCTTATTTACATATCTTTAAAGAGTTATAGCATGGCTGCATTTAACTATGAGCATCAGTGTGCTTTCTGTATGTTTAGCATAGCCTGATGGAATGTTGGAAAGCCTACCACTTGAAAGATAATGTGCCAAGATCCTTAACCCCCTTTGGTAAGTACTTGTATACAATTGATATTATAGACAAATGTCAATAGGTGATAGGATGGATGGGTTGCTGGGCCAGGAGATGCGGATGAATTCATGTGTAGTTTGACTAACTCTTGACTAAATAATTAAGGCTGCATGATGTGTGACTGAACAATCCCTTACTTTACCACTGATTGACTATCAGTCATAAGGTCAAACTGAGCATTCCCTTACTGACCAAATGATTGACAACCAGTCATCGGGTATGACTGAACATTCCCTAGCTGAACCACTGCTTGACTATCAATCATCGGACCTGACTGACTCATGGATTTACTATCAGTAATATACTTTTACTAAACATAACCTTACTGAACCATTGATTGACTATCAGTCATACAGTTTGACTGAACATTCCCTTACTGAATCACTGATTGGCTATCGGTCATACAGATTGACTGTCAGTCATCAGGTCTGACTGAACTTCCGCTAAATGAACTGCTGATTAACTATCAGTCATCAATAATAAATGAACATCACCTAAATGTACTAACGATTGACTTTCAGTCATCATGTATGACTGAACATCCCCTTAATGAACGAATGATTGACTATCAGTCCTAAATTATGACTGATCATCCCTTTACTGAACTAATGATTGACTATCAGTTATCATATCTGACTGACTGTTCCCTTAATGAACTGCTTATTTACTACCAGTCATCATGTCTGACTGGAACTAATGATTGACTATCAGTAATCACTTATGACTGAGCATCCCTTTTATGAACTGCTGATTGACTATCTTTGGCTATCAATTATGACTGAACTTCCTGTTAATGAATTGTTGATTGACTATCAGTCATCAGGTCTGAATAAGCATCCCCTTTATGAACTGCTGATTGACTATCAGTCACCAATTATGTTTGAACTTCCTGTAACTGAACTGTTGATTGACTATTGGTCATCAAAAATGATTGAACTTCTTGTAAATGAATCGCTGATTGATTATCAGTCCCATAAACATCCCCTAAATGAACTAATGATTGACTATCAGTCATCAATTATGACTGAACATCCCCTTAATGAACTGCTGATTGAATATCAGTCATCAAGTGTAACTGAACTACCCCTTATGAACTGCTGATTAACTGTCAAACATCACATCGGACTTAACATCTTTATAATGAACTGCTGTTTAAATATCAGACATCAGATCTGACTTAGCATAATTATGACTGAACATTCCCTTAAGTACTTGCTGATTGACTATCAGTCATCAAGTTTGACTGAACATCCCCTTTATGAACTTCTGATGAATTATCAGTCATCAAGTGTGACTGCACATCCATTAAATGAACTGCTACTTGAATATCAGACACAAATTATGACTGAACACCCCCCCCCCGCCCCGAATAAGATACTGATTGACTATCAGTCGATAAGTGTGACTGAACTTCTCCTTAAAGAACTGCTGATTGAATATTAATCATCAATTATGACTGAACATCCCCTAAATAACTTGCTGATTGACCATCACTCAATAAGGTTTACTGAACTTCCCCATAACGAACTGCTGATTGAATATCAGTCATCAATTATGACTGAACATCCCCTTAATGACCTGCTGATTGACTATCAGTCATCAATTGTGACAGAACGTCCTATTAATGAACTGCTGATTGAATATACGTCATCAATTATGACTGAGCATCCCCATAATAAACTACTGATTGACTATCAGTCATCAATTGTGACAGATAATCCTATTAATGAACTACTGATTGAATATCAGTTATCAAGTGTGACTGAACTACCACTTATGAACTGCTGATTAACTGTCAAACATCACATCGGACTTAACATCTTTATAATGAACTGCTGTTTAAATATCAGACATCAGATCTGACTTAGCATAATTATGACTGAACATTTCCTCAAGTACTTGCTGACTGACTATCAGTCATCAAGTTTGACCGAACATCCCCTTTATGAACTTCTGATGAATTATCAGTCATCAAGTGTGACTGCACATCAATTAAACGAACTGCTACTTGAATATCAGACACAAATTATGACTGAACACCCCCCCGCCCCGAATAAGATACTGATTGACTATCAGTCGATAAGTGTGACTGAACTTCTCCTTAAAGAACTGCTGATTGAATATTAATCATCAATTATGACTGAACATCCCCTAAATGACTTGCTGATTAACTATCACTCAATAAGGTTTACTGAACTTCCCCATAACGAACTACTGATTGAATATCAGTCATCAATTATGACTGAACATCCCCTTAATGACCTGCTGATTGACTATCAGTCATCAATTGTGACAGAACGTCCTATTAATGAACTGCTGATTGAATATACGTCATCAATTATGACTGAACATCCCCATAATAAACTACTGATTGACTATCAGTCATCAATTGTGACAGATAATCCTATTAATGAACTACTGATTGAATATCAGTCATCAAGTGTGACTGAACTACCCCTTATGAACTGCTGATTAACTGTCAAACATCACATCGGACTTAACATCTTTATAATGAACTGCTGTTTAAATATCAGACATCAGATCTGACTTAGCATAATTATGACTGAACATTTCCTCAAGTACTTGCTGACTGACTATCAGTCATCAAGTTTGACCGAACATCCCCTTTATGAACTTCTGATGAATTATCAGTCATCAAGTGTGACTGCACATCAATTAAATGAACTGCTACTTGAATATCAGACACAAATTATGACTGAACACCCCCCCCCGCCCCGAATAAGATACTGATTGACTATCAGTCGATAAGTGTGACTGAACTTCTCCTTAAAGAACTGCTGATTGAATATTAATCATCAATTATGACTGAACATCCATTAAATGACTTGCTGATTAACCATCACTCAATAAGGTTTACTGAACTTCCCCATAACGAACTACTGATTGAATATCAGTCATCAATTATGACTGAACATCCCCTTAATGACCTGCTGATTGACTATCAGTCATCAATTGTGACAGAACATCCTATTAATGAACTGCTGATTGAATATACGTCATCAATTATGACTGAACATCCCCATAATAAACTACTGATTGACTATCAGTCATCAATTGTGACAGATAATCCTATTAATGAACTGCTGATTGAATATACGTCATCAATTATGACTGAACATCCCCTTGATAAACTACTGGTAGACTTTAGCCATGAAAATACTAAATTTCTTTTCCTATAGTCGCGTAAACCATTTACGTTGACTACTGTCGAGCAATAACACTTTTAAATGTGGATAATAAAATAATTGCAAGATGCTTGTCCGACAGAATAAAACCTTTTTTTATCTCTCCTGATAAACCCAGATCAAAAAGGCTACATAAATGGCAGAAATATTAATGAAGCTTATAGACTCATACAAGATGTTATAGAGTATAATGATAGGAACAACGAAGAGGGACTTGTAGTTTTTCCGGACCAGTCTAAAGCATTTGATAGATGTGAATGGCAATGGGTCGATATGTGTATGGATGAATATGGATTTGGGAAAACAATTCGCAACTGGGTCAGAACTTTATTAAAACAGTCAAAAACTGCTATTCTAACAAACGGCTTTCTTTCAAAATTTTGCCCAATTCTTTAAATAGATAGATCTTTAAAACAAGGCTGTCCGTGTGCCCCGATCCTTTATGTCCTGCAAGCGGAACCTATGGCATGCTGTATAAGGATAAACGACAGTATTAAAGGAATATCGCTTCCCTCGCCAGGGCAAAATCTGTCACTAAAGATCTGCCAGTTCGTAGACGATACGCAACTGTTTGCAAAAATGAAGCATCTTTTAAACATATTTTCCATGAATTATAATATTATGAAAAAGCTTCAGGGGCTAAACTTAATAAGGACAAAACTACTGGTCTGTTCATTGGTAAGTCGAAAGGAAAAACACCAAACTCTAATGAAATAAAATGGACTACTTCGTATGTTAAAACATTAGGAATACACCACGGTTATAATATAGACAACGATGCATTATAGCGTGTTAAAATCAATAAAATAAAAAATGCTTTACATGTCTGGAAAAGTAGACATCTTTCAATACAAGGTAAATCTCTAATAGACAAAACTTACGTCTTTTCCGCACTCAGTTTTGAAATCGAAACTAGAGGGATTCCAGACACATTTACTACAGAACTTGAGCAAATTGTATCAGATTTTTTATGGAATGGTAAAAACACTAGTAGCGAGGTCTACACTAAAAATACATAAAAACGAAGGAGGGTTTCATCTATACAGCATCTGAAATTTACAAGAGGCATTACAAATCAAAATGATTTATAAAATTATTCATTCGAAGCTTGAAATTTGGAACGCAATTGGTAAATATTACTTGAAGTCTTTAGACAAACTTTATTCACAATCTTTTTTCTTGTGCAAATGCTTATCGCTTAAGAACATAAATTTTCAAAGGAAATTGTCATCCTATTACATAGAGGCTTTAAAGCACTGGAGTAAATTCCGACAAGAATTCAAACCGGAAACTACCGATGACATTTTAAGTACATACTTATTCAATAATCCAAACATTACTTTCAACAGAAAGCCAATTTTTATTCAATCTTTTCTATAAATTAATATAGAATGTATAAAGGACATATGGGACGAAAACGAAAATCAATTCAAGTCAGGGCCATATATAATGAAAAAAAATTAAAAGAAAGTCAAGCTGGATTTCAGAATGGTCAGTAGTAAAAACTAGCATTCCATCAAATGATCTTTCGTCTCTCAGGTCCGGTCAAACTTTAAAGGAAATCAGCCCAATTTACCTTAAGTTTAAAGATCTAGAACTTACCAGAAAAGGGAAAAAGTAGAGCCATTTAAATTACGATTACGAAATATTATTAATCACCTGTTAATAACTAAAAAGAAATGTCCTTTAGCTACAGAAGACAAATGGGAGCAAAGGCTGGAGTTTGACGAAGGCTATCTTAATTGGAATTCAGTTTGATCCAACATTTATAAAAATTTCTGTCTCACAAGCACAAAATATTTTCAATGGAGATTTATTCACAATGTTATTTTCACGGAACATAAATTGTTTTTAATGAAGGCTTCTAATGGTTTATGCAATCTTTGTAAAAAAATGTAGAGAGACTTTAAAACATCTTTTCTGGGAATGTGAAAAAGTGAGACCAATATGGGTGTTCCTAGAAAAGGTTATAACATCAGTTCTTCCCGATGTAAGGTTCATCATCGATGTCACCCTGATTGCATTAGGCAACATAAAATCAAAATACGCAAATGTTTTAAACACGTTCATTTTTGAGACAAAATTTATAATATGGAAATATAGAAATAAACAAATTTTCGAATAAGGTAGTCACACTATCTTCATTGGAAAAACATACTTTTATCTATCAAAGATTTAACCAGATGTCAATCGCTGAATAAAATAAGCCTAGACGTAGTAAAACGAATACAACTACTGTAGGATATTCACATTTCACAAACTTGGTTCAGTTTTCGTTCGTATTTTTCTTTTTCTTTTTTCGCTTTCGTGCAAGACAGTAATTAAATGTGAATGATGATGTTATGATACCGTTATGTATAAAACTTATAAAAAAAATTCGATGTCAAAACATTTGCAATAAGTTTGTAATGTTAATTGTATAATTGTAATATTATAAATGTATGTTGCATGTTTACATTGTAAGGCTGATAGGGGATGCTCCCCGACCCCTACCACGCCTACGACGGGGAAAATAAACAGGGTTACCCTAAAGAGGCCCCAAACTTGAAAAAAAAAAAAAAAACAAACAAAAAACTACTGATAGACTATCAGCCATCAGTTATTACTGAAAGTTTCCTTAATGAACTGCTAAATGGATATCAGTTATCTTTAATGACTGATCATCCCCTTAATGAAATAATGATTGAATATGAGTCATCAAGTGTGACTGAACATCCCTTTAATGAACTGCTTATTTAATATTAGTCATCAATTATGGCTGAACACCCCATAATGAATTACTGATTGACTATCAATCATTAAATGTGACTGAACATCCCTTTAATGAACCGCTGATTGAATATAAGACATCAATTATGACTGAACATCCCCTAAATGACTTGCTGATTGACCATCAGTCAATAAGGCTGACTTAACTTCCCCATTATGTACTGCTGATTGAATATCAGTCATCGTTTATGACTGAACATCCGCTTAATGAACTCCTGATTGATTACCAGTCATCAAGTGTGACTGAACATCCCTTTAATGAAATGCTTATTAACTGTCAGTCATAAAGTATGACTGAACATCTTCTAAATGAACTGCTGATTGAATAGCAGACATCAGATCTAACAGAGCATTCCCTTAATGAACTGCTAATTGACTATAAGTCATCAATCATAAATAAACATTCCCGTAATGACTTGCTGATTTAATATCAGTCATCAAGTATGACTGAACATCCCCTTTATGACTTGCTGATTGCCTATCATTCATAATTTATGAATGAACATCCCCTTAAGGACTTCCTGATTTAATATCACTCATCAATTATGACTGAACATCCCCATAATGAGCTACTGATTGACAACCAGTCATCAGTTGTGACTGAACATCCACTTAATCAACTACTTATTGAATATCAGTTATTAATTATGACTGAACATCCCCCAGTTATCAATTGTGACAGAACAACCAATTACTGAACTGCTGATTGAATTTCAGTCATCAATTATGACTGAACATCCACTTAATGACTTGCTGACTGACTATAAATCAAAACGTGTAACTGACCAACCCCTTTAATGAACAGCTGATTGAATTGCAGTCATCAATTATGACTGAACATCCCCGTAATGACTTGCTGACTGACTATCAATCAAAACGTGTGACTGACCAACCTCTTTAATGAACTGCTGATTGAATATCACTCATCAGTCAAGACTGAACATTCCCTTAATGACTTGCTGATTGACTATCAGTCAGTAAGTGCGACTGAACATCCCCTTAATGAACTGCTGATTGAATATCAGTCATCAATTATGACTGAACATCCCATTAATAAACTGCTGATTAAATTTCAGTCATCAATTATGACTAAACATCCACTTAATGACTTGTTGATTGACTATCGACATCAAGTGTGACTGAACATCCCCTTAATGAATTGCTGATTAACTATCAGTCGTCAAGTTTGACTGAACATTAGCTTAATGAACTGCTGATTGACTGTCAGTCATCAGATCTGACTGAGCATTCCTTTTATGAACTGCTGATCGACTATAAGTCATCAATCATGACTGAACATTCCCTTAATGACTTGACTATTAGTCATCAAGTGTGACTGAACATCCCTTTAAAGAACTGCTTATTGAATGTCAGACATAAATTATGGCTGAACACCCCCCAAATGAGTTACTGTTTGACCATTAGTCATTAAAAATACTGGACATCCCTCTAATGAACTGCTGATTGAACATCAGTTATCAATTATGACTGAACATCCAAAAAATGACTTGCTGATTGACTATCAGTCAATAAGTGTGACTGAACATCCCCTTTATGAATTGCTGATTGAATATCAGTCATCGGTTGTGACTGATTGAATACCAGTCATCAAGTGTGACTGAATATCCCCTTAATGAGCTCCTGGTTGACTATCAGTCATCAATTGTGACATAATATCCCATAAATGAATTGCTGATTGAATATCAGTCATCAATTATGACTGAACATCCCCTTAATGACTTGTTGATTGACATTCAGTCATCCATTGTGACAGACGATCCTAGTAATGAACTGCTGATTGAATATTAGTCATCAATTATGACTGAACATCCCCTTAATTAAGAAACTACTGATAGACTATCAGCCATCAATTATGACTGAAAATCTTCTTAATGAACTGCTGAATGAATATATGTTCTCATTTATGACTGATTATCCCATTAATGAACTGCTGATTGAATATGAGTCATCAGTTTTGACTCAACTTCCCCTAAATGAACTATTGATTGACTATTAGTCATCAATTCGGACTGAACATCCCCATAATGACTTGATGATTGATTATCAGTCAACGAGTGTGACGGAACAACCCCTAATTGAACTGCTGATTGAATCTAAGTCATCAATTATGACTGCACATCCACTTAATGAACTGCTGATTGAATATCAGTCATAAATTGTGACTGAACATCCTCTTAATCAAGTACTGATTGATTATCAGTCATTAATTATGACTGAACATCCCCCTAATGAACTACTGATTGATTATCAGTCATCAATTGTGACATAACAACCAATTACTGAACTACTGATTGAATATCAGTCATCAATTATGAGTGAACATCCCCTTAATGACTTGCTGATTGTATATTAGTCAATACGTGTGACTGATCATCCCCTTTAATGAACTGCTGATTAAATATTAGTCATACATTATGACTAAAATACCCCTTAATGACTTGCTGATTGACTATCAGTCAATAAGTGTGACTGGACATCCCCTAAATTAACTAATGATTGACTATCAGTCATCAATTGTGACATAATATCCCATTAATGAACTGCTGATTGAATATCAGTCATTAATTATGACTGAACATCCCCTTATTGACTTGTTGATTGACAATCAGTCATCAATTGTGACAGACGATCGTATTAATGAACTGCTGATTGAATATTAGTCATCAATTATGACTGAACATCCACTTAATTAAGAAACTACTGATAGACTATTAGCCATCAATTATGACTGAAAGTCTCCTTAATGAACTGCTGAATGAATATAGGTTATCATTTATGAGTGATCATCCCTTTAATGAACTGCTGACTATATATGAGCCATCAGCTATGACTTAACTTTCCCTAAATTAACTTATGATTGACTATAAGTCATCAATTCTGACTGAACATCCCCATAATGTATTGATGATTGATTATCAGTCAACAAGTGTGACTGCACAGCCGCTAAATGAACTACTAATTGAATATTAGTCATCAATTATGACTGAACATCCCCTCAATGAACTACTGATTGGCTATAAGTCATCAATTATGACTGAAAATCTCCTTAATGAACTGCTTAATGAACATAAGTCGTCATTAATGACTGATCATCCCCTTTATGAACTGATGATTGAATGAGAGTCATCAATTTTGACTGAACTTCCCCTAAATGAACTTCTGATTGACTATTAGTCAAGTGTGATTGAACATCCTCTTAATCAACTGCTGATTGAATATCAGTTATCAATTATGACTGAACATCCACTTAATCAACTGCTGATTGAATATCAGTTATCAATTATGACTGAACATCCCCTCAATGAACTACTGATTGGCTATAAGTCATCAATTATGACTGAAAATATCCTTAATGCACTGCTTAATGAACATAAGTCGTCATTAATGACTGATCATCCCCTTTATGAACTGATGATTGAATAAGAGTCATCAATTTTGACTGAACTTCCCTTAAATGAACTTCTGATTGACTATTAGTCATCAAGTGTGACTGAACATAACCTTAATGAACTGCTGATTGAATATCAGTTAATAAATGTGACTGAACATCCCCTTAAGCTACTGCTAATTGAATATAAGTCACCAATTATGACTGAATATCCCCATAATGAGCTACTGATTGACTATCAGTCATCAAGTGTGATTGAACATCCCCTTAATCAACTGCTGATTGAATATCAGTCATCAATTATGACTGAACATCCCCTTTATGAACTACTGATTGACTATAAGTCACAAATTGTGACAGAACATCCAATTAATGAACTGCTGATTGAATATTAGTCATCAATTATGACCGAATATCCCTTAATGAACTACTGATAGAATATTAGTCATCAATTATGGCTGAAAATCTCCTTAATGAACTGCTTAATGAATATGAGTCATCAAATTTGACTGAACTTCCCCTAAATGAACTACTGATTGACTATTAGTCATCAAGTGTGACTGAACATGGTCGTAATGAACTGCTGATTGGATATCAGTTAATAAGTGTGACTGAACATCCCCTTTATGAACTGCTGATTGACTATCAGTTATAAAGTATGACTGAACTATCCCTTATGAACTATTGATTGACTGTCATTTATCAAGTATGTTTGAACATCAGCTTAATGAACTGCTGAGTGGCTGTCAGTCATCACATCTGACTGAACATCTTCTTAATGAACTGTTGATTGACTGTTAGTCATCAAAACTGACTGAATATTTTCTAACTGAACTACTGAAGCTGCTGACTGATTATATGTAACCCTGACGCATTGAACTTCTCTATTTAGTCAAGCAACTAGCTGATTATGATACTTATAGACTATCTCTAGTCTTACTGACTGCGTAAGTGTGACTGACTTCTCGACTCACTGACTGCCACTCTTAAGTGCTGATTGATTAAATATGATTATATATAAACTTCCTCTTACTGACTAATAGACTGGTTTTCTCAAATGACAGTTTCATTTTCTGGCTGTTGCTTACCAAATGACTCTTACTGATCAGCAAATTAATTTGTTGGTTTTATATGTATTTATACCGAAATGACTGCTGGGCTATGACTCATTCATAACAATTGCTTATGTAACACTTTCAAGTGTAGCTTAGATTCATGTAGAAATATCACATTGAAAAACTAATATTTCATACAAAATGAACAACAACCCCCGCCCTTCCCCCCCCATTTCTTTGTGTCTTTACATTTTCAGATATGAATGAAAGCCACTGAAGTCAAATAAGCAACAATTACAAGTGCTTGTGAACAGAAATACAAAGAGAAATTGTGTTAAATTTATTTGTAGACCTCAAAAATAAATATCACTGGACTTTGTGTTTGTGTACATGTTTTCAGTGTTCCACAACAAGCAATATTTCCACAAGGCTGAAACTGTCCATAGTACAACTTTATACGGTTTCTGCTGTCATTCAAGGTAGATACTGTAGCATTCGCGGTGTTGGCACTTCTGAAATTAAATATTAAAATAAATACAAGACTTAAATGTAATTACTTTCATAAAATATGCCCATCAATGGACAGCTCTAGATTGTTCCAAATTTGGCTCTCAAAAAAGAGTAACTCTGAGTCGACCATAGCTTATTAGTTGGTTATTGACCTTGGCCGAGAATTAGTTTAGTGAAAAATGGATAGGAATAATTTAAGTTAAACGATTGGACAACACTTAATGAAAAACTTTGTTCAATGTTGGCATTTAAAGTGTCAGAACTCTAGAATGACACCTGTGCTCTAGCTAGTTAACAAACGTGTCCCAGATATCAGGCTAATATACATTCACAGCAATGATTGATTAAGAATGATATAAGTTAGACACAGAACCAGTCTAAATTTGTAGTAATGAGATGGCAATAATTGTGTAGTGACTCATGCAATTTGGCTGATTATCACACTTTGCAGAGTTATTACGCCAATTAACATTACCACTACCAGCAACTTTATTGAAGATTGGTTAGGAAGAGATAAAATTACAGACTTGACCACTATGTGTATGCCTGTCGTCATGGCATATGAAAAGGATAAGTGGGCAGTTTAATTTGTCATCCAATGAAGTTATTGTATTCTTTTTTATCCATAGATGCTTTGGATCTGGACCTGAAGCCCTTAGCATTGACCTACATCCTACAAATGTATTTAAGCTAACCAATTACCAGACTCAATTCCTTCTTCTACTTCCTAACTGCTCACATGTTTAGGCTGTCCGTATATGTCCAGTACAACATGGAACCAGTACTAGATTTGGTGTCTAGTCCATACCCCATTTAGTATATGATTTACAATTTTCAAAAATAAAAAAGGGGTGGTGGTGTTGAGGCTAATGTGTCTGCCGCTCACCCCGGAGGTTGCCGTTTAAGCCCTACCGGGATCACGACTGTACCTCCTCAAATGCCACTTGTTTTTTCCATGACGCGGACTCTTTCTTCACCATCGAGCATAAATAAATAAGAATAAACTATTGTTCAAAGATATAAACATACCACTCGCATCACAGGTTAAATGAATGAAGCATTGGCAGATGCCGTGCAGTTTGATAGAGCTTCATTAGCCAGCCTAATTCATTCACTCTGGTTCCGGTCTTGTTTGACCTGTTTTATGGGTCTGACATTTTTAAATGAAACCGTTGATCCAAAATTTCTAGACACCTGAAGCCACATAACATTGAAATGTCATTAAGTTTAGAAAAAGAAACAGCTACATATTCATCTAACATGACTACGAGTAAGATAATGCTCGGTTGTAAAAGCTCACGGCAGCTTGGTAATTATAAATGATTTAAAATAAATATCTCATCTTATATTAATGCTCAACATATTTTTTGTTGATGTATATAAACTGAACATCTCTTTCTCGTAAACAAATTAATTGAATGTTAAAACCGCCTTGGATTTATTAACAGGTCTTTAGAAACCAGTCAAACTAATTGTCGCGAGTCGTGCTATTGTGTTATTTATGTATGGGCAAGACCTCTTCTCTGTTGTAGCGAGATTCTTACCAAAAACGAAAATATCTCGGAATTTGCTCAAGACGTAAATTCATTATTTTGACTATATTTAGGGGCCTAAACATGCGTATACAAGTATGTGGTTGTATGTAAAAACACTATTAAGCTAGAGTCGCTGGTCAAAAGCTACTCATAGCTTATGTTTAGTTGCTTATTCTACCGAATGTAAAATAAAACTTTGTCTCTAGAGATATTCGGCTAACAGTCCAACTTTGTGTTGGTCGAAAAATGTGACACTTTCAAACTTACCTCGCTTTGATTTTAAAGAATGATAGTTGTTTCTGGTATTTCACTGAGGCTAGAAAGAGTATGTATTATTGTTTAGTGAACCTCTACCAGTGCATCAAAATGTACCCTGCCTGAAGTGTCATTTCTTTTACAAAGACTTGCAGAGGAAATACTTTTAAAATCTTTTCCTGCAAAACCACAATGTCTAGAGATAATAAATTTACTGAGTATCTTTGTCTAGTGGGCCCGATCCTAGTGTGTTTAAATCATATTACAGTAGATATTCTCTATTGATACTAAGGACCCTCAAAATATAAATATTAAAAATGGCGGACACTTTAGTCCAGGTGCTCCTATAGTCTTTACCATAAAAAAGTAGTACTTAAGGTGACAAAAACCATTTTGTAGTGGTCTAACCGATAATAGTTGTAACAATAGCATACAAACAACATTCAACCTATACTCAAGAATCTGTTGCTATTTGCACATAATCAGGAAGATGATTACAGTCGGTAAAATAAACTACAGCTTATCAATTTGGGTATAAACAACAAATACTGATACAATCTAATTATCCATAGAATGGACGAAATGACAATAGTCTGTACAACAAAACATTTATTACATTAAATAAAAAATACGGTTAGTACATTTTTAACAGCTTATCAATATCATTGCATTTAAACAGTACGCTTATTGTAGTGAATACATTATAAACAATAATTAGATTCCGCACAGAAGTAGTTGGTTTACATTTATTCGAAATAGTACAAATAAAAGTGCATTTATTTAAGTCGATATGTGCAACTACATTAAAAAAATACATTTCAGTTGAAAGACATTCCCCTAGCATCTGAGCAGAAAATACTCCACATCATTTATTTGTATTAATTGCAGTGATAACCTATGATAGCATAGCTCTTGTTAAAATGAAAAATTACAGTCGACAAGGAACAGCAGAATTCCTTGTGCACATCGGAATTGTATTTCATTACTGCGGTGTCCTTCCGTCAGTCTGCCGCCCGTCGCCTTAGTTTGTCAGCAATAGATAATTAAAGTATATTCTAGTCCAGCATGCCACTGTCTTATGGTGACGTCAACACTGATGTTGTGAATCACCTTTTTTTCCCTGAACAATCTGCATCCTACCTTACCCATAGAGAAGTTAGTAAAATGCCCGTAAACCGTCCGCTAGAGATTACTTAGATGATCACAGCTTTAATGTTTAGTGTCGAAGTGACACAATCCTATCTTGCATAGTTTTTCCTAACATTAACAAGTGCTTCAAAACTACCCCAGTTCCTGGGACGGAGATAATTAACAATGAATGAGCATAGTCATATTTCTGTAATTTTGTCAAATGTATAGGAACTGAAACCAATCATTTAGTTTCATCATATTTTATCATATTTGACACAACTCAATATATACAGAACACATAATAGTTGAATCAGCATATTAGTACATGTTTATACAATTATATTTACAGAACGAATACAAAACATATATAATACAAAAGGACTTCACTATATGGTTTACGGTTGGAGTATATATACTATGATTTTTAAGACAATATAAAAGGGTTTGGCCACACGTTTTTACAACATTAGAGATCGGATCGCCTCTTGACGTCATGCTAATCTTTGATTAAACCAAACAGCGGTTTTTAGTTTACTGTAGAGAGCAGAAGCAAGTGAGAAAAACAACTAAGCCATGATTTTCAGATACCAAAAAGCAACAAGTAATAATAATAATAAAAAAAAAAACAAAAGCAAAAAACATAGATTGTAATATGTATTAAAAATAAAAAGAGAGAAACTATGATATTTGTGTACGTGATCAAACCAAACATTTGTAACTATCCCCTGATAAGGGGCCGGTGCTACGGAGAATTAATGGAGCAAATAGGTTGTGAAAGCACAAGGAATTTCAGTTTACTAAATGAGAAAATCTCTCAAAAGAAACAAGCCATGCTATACTCAAATTAACCTTCATACCAAAATATAATGATTAGCTATATAATGGTTTTGGACAAAACAAAACTGTTTCTCACGTGATTACCAGAGAAACATTATTGTCACCGATCTCCAATCATGACCTTTACCCTGAGCCGGACAAAATATGCTGTCTGCGCATCAGCCGAATTACACATAAGTTCTAGCAATACAAGAGATGCTGAGTGGATATGACATGTATCCTCATAAGCTTGAAAACTCGACTGTGATTTTGACCTATAACTAGGCTGACTGAAACGTGCACTTTGGTGTCATCGTTAAAATAAATAATACTTGTGCAAGGTTTCTACAAAAATCTTCAAACTGATAAATAAATATGGCCTAAAACATAGCCTCACGGTCTTGATTCGTGTAACCTATAAGAGTAAGCTGGCTGAATCATGCATTATGCGTCTTACATTTTGATACCATAAACGTTTATGAGGAGTATTTAGGCAGTTTTAAATACATAAAGCAGCCATTAAACATAGCTACTTGACCCGAGAAGTTGTATAACATTGAACAAAACTGGAATTTACATAAGATAAACATTTGTGCTGAGCTATTTTGTAATCTTTAACAAGAGGGCCATGAGTACCGGTGCACTATCCTTAGGAAGTCACTGGTGGCAATATGATGATGAAGGTAGCTTAGGAAGTCTTTGGCACTTGGGTGTCTAAGTTGTTGCTACATGTAAAGAAAGTCACTCGTTGTCTAGGAAGTCGCTGATGGCTTAGGAAGTCACTTTCGTCACATGCTGGAGAAGCCAATTTTGCGAGGGAAGTTATTGGTTGCTGTGGAAAACCACTAATTGCTGTAAGGCAATTGTTGCTATTGGAAATCACTAGTTGCTAAAGAATTCACTGGTTGCTAAGGAAGTCACTGGTTGATAGAGATCGTCACTGGTTGCTAAGTCAGTCACTCGTTGCTTGGTAAGTCGCCGGTTGCTACAGGAACTCACAAGAAGCTATTTTTCCTACAAATTTGTATACAGACAAGGACCCCCTTTGGAGGCCGTGACAATTTCGACCCCAAAGGCATGATTTGAACAAACTTTGAAGAGGGCCTATCTAAGCTCTAGACCATGTGGTTTTGTAGTAGAATAGTTTTAAAGGTATTCCTAAATAAGTCTATGTCAAAGAAGCGACACCCAAGGCAGGATGAATTTTGACCCCGGGGACATGATTTAAGCAAACTGGGTTGAGGTCGACAAGACAATGCTGCATACTAAATATCTCAGCTCTAGGCCTTGTGGTTTCTAAGAAGAAATATGAAGTTTTTCCTATATAGGCATATTATGTAAACTTAAATGACCACCGGACAGGGTAAAAACTGACTCAGGGGTCATAATTTGAACAATCTTGGTAGAGGCCTACTAGGCAATGCTACATAGTAAATATCTAAGTTCAAGGCTTTGTGGTTTCAGAGAAGATTTATTTTTACATTTTTCCTATTTGTTGCCATGGAAACCAGAGTTCTGCATGTTATGAATTTCTTTAAACACTCATGCAAGGAACATCCCTGACAAGATATAACAAATGAAGGTTCTAGAGTGAAAGCATAGTTAAATATTGCAATTTTTGTTGAATTAGGGGCCATAAATATAGAAGAACTAATCCGATCAGGATAAATGAACGCATCTGAGATCTTAAGGTCATGCTTGTTCTCTGTATAGCAAGGATTGGTGAAGAAATAAAATTGGTAGAATGTAAACATATTTGAATATTGCAATTTTTGTTAAATCAGGGACAATAACTCTAGAATTATTAATCTGATCAATCCCATAATTGACCTCAGTTAAGATCTTATGGTTATACACATTATTTGTTCATATGGTGAAAATTACTGAAAAAATGACGTTCTTAGAGTGTAAACATAGTTAAATATGTTTTGTTTTTTTTGTTAAATCAGCGGACTTAATTCAGGAAGCACTGATCTGATCAAGCCAATAATCAAACTCATTTGAGGCCATATACAGTTGTTTCAGTTTCATTATGATTGCTTTAAAATGTAGATGCTAGAGTGTAAGCACACTAATGTTTTAAGGGATGGATATACGACGGACGCTGGCTTTCATGGTCAGCTGAGCTAAAAGGTATAATTGATGCAATACACAGATTTTTATAGACATACATTCTAAAATTCAAGGCAAAACAATTTTTCTTCCTGGGGTTTTGGAAAACAGGGAGTCATTGCACTCTGCTTGTTTCTTGATATTGTGCAGTGGTGCTCTTAATATACTCACGCATATTAACGGTCTTTAAAATAACTTAAAAAATAAAAATTCACATTTTCAGTGATACGAAATTTCACATCTTAATATAGGGCAGGGCAGAAATAAGTACAAAAACTTCGCTTGGTTAATTCATAAAACATGACATTACTACTTTGTGGTAAACCTTTACCACAAATGAGCTGGACAGAATTCATTAGATGATCACATGCTTTTCCACTGGATGACATGTTAATAGGGTTATAAATTGCATATGTTACCATGGCTTATAAAAGAGCTAAGAAAAGTCTATAATAATTAATAATTTAACAGCTGTATTCAGTCTATCAAATTAAGTATTGACAACAACTTTCTTAACAATTAGATGAATGAAATGTTTCTTAAATCAAAATACAAATTAAGACCAGTACTAAATAATCAACGAACTTCACTAATTATATTAAAATCATTTACTTATAACAAATGTATCAGTAAATGTTACAATGATTTTATAGAAGTAAGTACATACAACAACATAGTGATAATTCAAGTTTATAAAAGCATGACTATACTAATCTGGTTATTGGTAAAATGTTACCATAACGATTAACTATCTAATATCCATACTAAAAATACACATGTAACACACAACAATCAAATGATTTTCGGTCATAAAATAAACAAGAATAACAACGTTTTTTCCTTTTAGTTTATTTTAAATGAATACAATCATAAAATATTTTACGATAATTGTGACAAGCCATGGGATTTTTGGTCCAAATGCGGTACTTGGGCGAAAATGAGTTATTATCATTTTCTGGTGGGTATGTCTTTCGAGAGTTAGATTCCAAAATTTGAAGGCGAAATTCCAATTTTTGATGGAATTACGGCACTTGTAAGTCTTGTTAGTAACAGATATGAAAAAGAAAGTTTTCACTGTAAGAAAGTTATTTATTCATTCAATAATTTGTGTGTTGCAAGTGAAAATAAGAAAACAGTATTATTCTTATCATTGAAATTTGTTCACAATAAATGTCATCGAAGATTACTAAGTGCTATCAAACATAATAAGATTTGAGTAATAATTCGAAAATGGTTGTCATGGTAACAAATTGCCAAAATATGAGATTTTCTTTATCCTATACATACTCACTACATATTTTCATACTGGGAAAACTGGGTTTATAATAATTTCTAGTTGACCTTTAATTCTAGAGCAACAATTTCAAATTTGAAGTCAAAATTCCCAGTTTTGATTGAATAGTGACACTTTCAGTAATGCTACTAACAGTTACAAAAAAGACAACTTTCGCGTTCTGAAATCAATTACTTTGTGTCACAGTGCATGCATTGTAAATCTTATTAACAATTATTTTTCATCCAGAACATTCTAAATTGTTCACATTTAACATCACTTTAGGTTAATTGATAAAATAACCCTAAAATCAGACATCAAAAATCAATCAAAAATGGTTGCCATGGTAACAAATGGCAAAAAAAGAACATTTTCTCTGCTTTATACATACACACTACACATTTTCATACTGGCAAACTTAATTTTATACTTATTTCTGGTTGGCCTGTAATTCTAGAGTAACAATTTCAAAATTGAAGTCAAAATTCCCAGTTTTGGTGGAATAATGACACATTCAGTGTTGTTACTAACAGTTATAAATAAGAAACTTTTTCACATTCTGAAATAAATTATCTTGTGCCATTGTGCATGCATTGTAAATCTTATTTACAAATACATTTTATCAATCACATTCTCAGTTATACATATTTTACACCACTTAGGTTCATAAAATAACCTTAAATTCAGACATAAAAAGTCAATAAAAAATGGTTGCCATGGTAACAAGTGGCAAAAAAGCACATTTTCTTCATTTTTATTTTTAATACATATTTTCATACTGGCAAAACTGAGTTTATATTAATTTCTGGCTGAACTGCAATTCTAGAGCAACAATAAAAAATTTGAAGTCAAAATTCCAAGTTTTGATGAAAAAATGACACAATACAGTGTTGTTACTAACAGTCACCAAAAAAAAAAAAACTTTCACTACCTGAAATCAATTATCTCGTGTCATAGTGCATGCATTGTAAATCTTATTTGCAAATACATTTTATCAATAACATTCTCAGTTGTACATATTTAACATCACCTATGGTTAATTGATAAAATAACCTTAAATTCAGACATCAAAAATCAATCGAAAACGGTTGCCATGGGAACAAATATAAAAAAAGCACATTTTCTTCATTTTATATATATTCGCTGCATATTTTCATACTGGCAAAACTGAGTTTATGTTAATTTCTGGTTGAACTGCAATTCTAGAGCAACAATCAAAAATTTGAAGTCAAAATTCCCAGTTTTGATGGAATAATGACACATTCAGTAATGTTACTAACAGTTACAAAAAAGAATCATATATCGTGCCTTAATGTATGCATTCTAAATCTTATTTACAAAAACATTTAATCAATAACATTCTATGTTGTACAGCCTTGAACACCACTTTAGGTTAATGGATAACAACACCTTAAATCAGACATCAAAAGTCAATCAAAACGGTTGCCATGGTAACAAACTGCAAAAAAATCACATTTTCTCTATTTTATATATACAGCATATTTTCATACTGTCAAAACTGACTTTGTATTAATATCTGGTCCAACTGCAATTTTAGAGCAACATTCAAAAATTTGAAGTCAAAATTCCAAGTTTTGATGGAATAATAACAAATTCAGTGTTGATATAAACTTTTATAAAAAATACAATTTTCAGTCTGATAACACAGAGCATGCATTGAAAATCTGATAAAGAAATGAGTAATCCTTGGTTACAATTAATGCCCTTTGAAGATTAATAATCAATAAATTCACCACAAATTCAGATGTAAAGAATAAATAAAAAGATGTTGCTATGGTAACACATGTCAAACAAAAGGCCCAGAAGGGCATGCATCATCTTACTAGACTGACTGGACTGTTATAAATTTTGTAAAAACTCTACTGGAAAGTATGACCCGTTATCAAGGTGTGATGAATAATTGACTATAGCAGTTGATTTTCCCACAGTGTGGTTCAATTTCAATACAGATCATCTACAAGCTGCATGCAACATTCTGAGTACTTATTTTTTGTGAAATTATTTAAAAAATGTTGAAAGTATTATCAAGGTTTTACAATAATCAACTGATGTGCGGTGGGTTTCCTATAGTGTGGCTTGATTGCAAAATGCAGCCATTCTTTGAACAATATCAATTATCATGTAGGTCCACTAGGCTATGCCACACACCAACTGTCTTAGCTCTGTGCCTTGCTGTATTTAGAAACAATTCTGATATTTTTAAGCTTTGTCCAATTTAATCCGCTTAAACGGTTTAGCTACATATGGCATTGGACCAGCATAATCACTATTATGGCACAGTGGGCCAATTTCATCAAACGAGTACTACTGTCTTGTTGCTTCCATCCCTGTTATTTGCAACCTGTCAGGGAAGCCAGACACATCAACATTTTTCTTTAGAATTTTAATTTCTTCTTTCTCATCCTGTGCATACTGACGGGAAAACACAATACATGGTCAGACCGAGGACCCTCTGAAAAGAAGCAATCAGAGAATAAATTCTCTAAATTCTAGTTAGATGTATGTACACACTACTAACTGTAAAAAATAAAATAAAGAGAGTATGATTTGTGGAATGAATCCAATGTCATAAACTATTGAAAATTTACATGAACACAAGTTTTTTCTATGATTCTTTTAACACTATTGTGAAAAAAAAACTTGAAGCTAACCTGGAAAAACCAATACTGGTGTCATATGAGGAGGTACAGTAGCTGTTGCGATTCCCAGTGGGATTTCAATCCGCAACATCCGGGATAAGCGACAGACACCTTAACCTCTAAACCACTGCTCATCATCTCAATCAAACTGTTGAGACTGGACACTGGTGGACATAGCTGACTTGAGCACTTCATGCTCAGGTGAGCTAAAACTTCAGACAGGGCAAATAAAGCAATACTACTTTCTTTTTCATACTGCAAGCTGTATGATATAGGTCAAAGGATACACTTCTATAGACACCATAGCTCTAAGTAAAAATATTAATTTTGAATAAGTTCAAAGCCAAATGCATTTATATGCATGTAATACACCATTTGTTTTGATGTAATACTGTGTACTGATTGTAGCTTAACGCATGTTTACAGCCTATTTAAATCAATTAACATTTTTCATTTACCTTCCATAAACCAAAGTGCCAGTCAGGACTGAACTTTGTATGGTCTGCCTCCATTAAGCTACCCTGGTAAATGCAATATCATTATGAAGTCCACATATAACCCGCCACATTCCATAGCTGAAAAACAAATAATTCATGAAATTTATAAATTTTTCTATCTTAAAAATACTTTCAAGTCATAATCTAAAGTTAATTATCCATCAAATCATAATCAATTTTGAATAATCAAAATGTAAAATTACAATAACCAGTGGTGTTAAAATAAGATAGTTATAATTAAAACTAATTAATAGATTACTTATATTTATATAATGTCTGATTATTACAAACATACTTTTGATAAATACAATAAAATCAACAAGTTACATTGTACATGTACATGTACCTGATGGCTCACAGCAAACTCCAAAACACTGGCATTTTCTTGGTGTTTTGAAAATGGTAGTCAAACCTTCTGAGCGTAAGGGGTAATAGGGCCTGTCGTGCATAATCAAATCTGTAATGCAGGTGCACATCATTGCTGCATGGAGCTTGACCTATGAAGAGACCAAAACAATTGTGAAAGAATGTTATACATGTACTGTAACATCAAGAATGACATTTTTCTTATTCTACAAATTACCAACCCAGAGGTTAAGGTGCGGCTCACAGGGGAGGGGTGGTTTAGAGGTTAAGGTGTTGGCCCCTCATCCCGTAGGTTGTGGGTTCGAGCCCCACTAAGATCACAACCGTACCTCCTCATATGACACCAGTACTGGTTTTTCCAGGAAGCAGTCTCGATAGTTACTCCATAAGCTGCAAGCTTTCTTAACAATCGAGCTAAAATGAATCAGTGCAAACTAAGTAATTGTCTGATGAACTTTCACTCTACTGTTTCTTTTGCTGCATGCTTGGATTTGGAATTAGCGCTAGCGAGTACGATATAACTTCTATGGTGAAAGACTTAATAGCTGTATTTTTACAAGCACATCTAATTCATCTTTTGTTTTTTCTAAACACGAGAATCTATAACTAATGAGCTGGTCCCAGTTAACAACATGTGAGCACAGCCTACCATTATAGAGTCGTCAACATCTGCGTGTATATGTTCTAGGGAAGTGTCTCCTCGTACAGTCCCGGACAAGGAAACCAAGACTCTCCTAGTCCGTTTAACCGGACGTGGAGACAAATGGGAGAGGGGGGCTTTGTCTTCCCATCAGGCTCTATTCTTTCATCACTGTTTACCAACAAACTATACTAAAAAAAAAATTGTCTATAGTTTTCTATTCTTGTAACATATCAATAAACTTAATTACTTTTGAAACATTTGCTTGACCGGAACGACAGAAATATATTGTATATAGTAAGTGTAATTATTAATGTGTAATTATGATTTGTATACTTAAATCATTAAAATGTCTCCGCCTTGTTTTTACTTAACATTTGTATATATGCATCACGTACAAACCGAAAAATTATATTTTATTGCGCATCAGCGTCTGATATTAAAATGGCAATTAAATGCAAAACACCAGAGGTGTTAAATTGTGTCCTTTACATTATTATTCCATACAGTATTACTAATATTCACACATCCTTAAATTGGTGACCAGGATCAAATCAACACGTTTGATTATGAGTCAATGATCAATGGATACTGAAAATTGTTTCGTGCTGAACCTTGTTGGAAAATAGCTCTAGTAGGTACAGTATTGCTGAGATCTGTTATACACGTATCCGATGTTAAATAAATATTCTTGTATCTAAAAAATTTTGTTTGAAAAAATAGAGCCGGACAGGGAGATAAATCCCCATTTGTCTCGACTGGACACCGAGACACTGGGTCTACCGGACCCCGACCGGACGAGGAGACACTTCGGATCCATGATCAAATGCCACCTGTACAGTCTGCTCTTTGTCATGATCAAAATTAAACTCAAAATGTTTGTTTTCTTCAACATATTTTTCATTATCATCGTCACTTCAGACTTAATTCTCTATTATCACCTCTGTTTTAAAATTGTCAACAGAATCATGATCTACAGTACATTCTAACATGTGTCACGATTTTGTCTCTATATACAAAGAGTAGAAAAATTATGTTATATTAAACCATAAACAACGCGGGAACCGATATGCTGTAAACATGACGTCATATTGCGCCGCATGACGTTAAATGAGCGTTCGCGTAGAAAATAAAGCTTTGCATTTATTAATTTTTTGTAATATCTGGTCATGTTAGAATCGAAATAACATCCTTTTCAGCGTTGTTATCGTCTTATAAACAATAATTTGTCGTACTGATGTGCAGTTATAAACCACTCAGGCCTTCGGCCTTCGTGGCTAATTACTGCATATCAGTACTCCAAATCATTGTTTGTTAAACGACTAACACCGCTGGAACGGACGTTATTTCTTAAGTAAAGTACAACTCGTTTACAACTTCTAGATTTTCAACAAAACCTTGAACCAAACGGCTTATTTTCTCATACGGGATAGTGCTGGTAAATATACGGACCCTGGCTGGTTGTATTTGCAGTTGAAAATTGACTACACGTGATTATTTAATCTAATACATCCCGACATAATATGTAAACAAATACACAAAGTCGAAGGTCACCAATGTCATTCCGCCATTTTCAACTTCCGGATAAATAAAACATTGCCCAATTTACCCGCAAATTAGCTACACCAAAGATGTCTCAAACAGATTCGTCATCAAAATAAGTATAAGTTATACGTACCTCTATAAATCAAATCCATTCGAAGCAAAAACAACAAATAATCGACCGAAATAGATACACGTCCGTAATCCCCATTTGAGTCATTCAGGTAACACAGATCAATTACGTCACCCGCCACATCCAATTTGCATACAATATTGATCTAATTTTAGAAATGGGAAACCAGAAAATACGAAAATATAAATAAGGGGTTGTTCGTAAAGTTTTCTTGAAAATGGAGCGGCCGAGATATCGACACTACTGAACGATAACGTTCACAGAACTGAATTTAATGAAGGCAAGTACGCAGATTAACACGTGAAAATGTCGCAAAACTTTGCAAGCGTTTTTCTCACAATGATGTTTACCGCATTTGGCCCAAAAGTCTCACGGCGCGTCACAATTAGCAATGTTCAAAATTTTCAGTAACCATGCGCATAATTTTCATAGTTTTTGTACATGTATTAGAGTATACAATATCGAGATTCAATAACAACACAAGCAGCGTTTAAATTCCACCAGTAAATGGTTCCTATCAAATTATCATAGTACACATATTCATTTAACTATACACAGATGAAAAAGTTAAGCACCCCTGAATTTTAGAGAGTGACTGATCTAACGAAGCTTTATCATGAAAATACCGTCAAATTGAACTAAGGAAGAAGAATGTTATCCGTGACAGCAAACCTCTGGCTAACAGAATACGGCACAACTGTAAGATTGTGTTGGGCTTGTCGGATGATATTGTCAAACAATAAACCGGTGCCGTTTTTTCGAAATCAAAAACACATTTAAGTATGGAACTGTATAGGTCAAAGGAAGAATTAAGGTAGCGAATTAAAGTAAAAAAATGCAATTTTGAGTCTTCAGATTACATCCGTAATTCATACCGTTCAGTAGCAGAATAAACCTTCACTGTGCCTTGGTGACCATCCTGACCCTGACTATTCTGCTTCAGATGGACCTCGGATCTTTTTTAAAGACAATCTACTTTCACTTGCAGTGCAAAACAACTGTTTGCAGTTGTTGCAGAGGGTTGCTGATATGGTTTACAGCATTGTTTCCTTCGTTTATTTGAAGGTGACTTCATGATACAATTTTTTGAAGTCACAATATAACTTCCGTGCTTAACATTTTTCTAGGTGTAGTTAGTAACTATTGTATGATATACAAAGTTATTACAACTACGAATTGCTTATTATGGGTATTATACCTTCAACAGCAAACCTCTGTATATAAATAAATACATAAGTACTATCATAACAAATACATTTAATAATAAATATGTTCAGATTTATTTAATTAAAGGCAAATACAATACATATTTGTATTCAAAATGACAATTTATTCTTATCAGTACATACATCAACAATAACATACCATATCAAACGTGTTTCCTAGGCTTCTCTCACAGACATCGTCTTCAATCTTGGATTGAAATCATGTACAGTCAAATATATGAACAAAGACCACTGTTGAGAAACTACAAACATGTCTTCCATTAGCAGGTAGTTATTATTTACAGGCGCTTCATCCATGTATGAAAAGTGCAGTGATCACCATGCTGGCCTGGATGTTTACTATTAAAACTAAAGAGCAGACAATAGAAATAAGAGAGCCCCAACCTCTCCTATTTATTGCATACGTACATCCGGTGTAGAGGCGGATGTATAAACCAAATAAAAAAGGTGACCCATCAATTGTGTGTGCTTGTTTAAAAGAATACTGTATGAATAACTCATACGAAATTATGAAAAATTGGTAAGTATTTCTTCACGACAGGAATAATAGTTCGAAAGGAAAGTATGGAATTCTTGTGCTAAATCAGGTATGTTGGTGTGCATGCACATTGAATTGCACCTCTATCCCACTTGGATGTATATTCACTGTTTCATTTGTATTTGTTTACAAGAAGTTATTTGTATTACCAGTTTAACAGATGACTGAATGTTCGGGTGCATGCACATTGAATTGCACCTCTATCTCAGTTGGATGTATATTCCCTGTTTAATTGGTATTTATTTACAAGAAGTCATTTCTTTTACCAGTCTAATAGATAACTGAATTTTAAAGTAGGGATGTCAACGTATATCCAAATCGGTTTTCGGATATTCGGTCAGCCTTCCGAACGCATATCTTGATATTCGTTCGATGTGTTTACTTTATTAACTGATACTTTTTGAACTATTTGACGCATATTTTCGCGACAATATATTAAAATAAGAAATGTATAACATGAAAATAACGATGATGATGTGATGATCGTGATGAAATAATCTATCCCCGATAACTTTTGTTTATATATGTTTAAGTCGGACAATTAGTGGCTGTAATATTCAATCATTCATGTCATGAGAATTGGATAAAATGCATGTCCTTTCTTCTTATTATACTTTGTTATTACGGGAGGTTGTTCTATCTTCGGTTTAGTTTTCTACGTGATCGAGTGGTTACAAGCTAAATAGTAAATGGTGCATAGTAGACTATCAAACTTCAAACCAGTGCATACGTAACACTCGAATGTTGAGTAGACTAATATTTGTTTCACGCGGCGCTGAACTTACAAACATGTTTGTAGTTGAAGTAAACTAGCATAGTCCGTCACACAAGATGTCAGAAAGGTAACTGTCCTTAATCAGCAAGTTTGTTCAACAATTTTCACTACTTATAAACGGACAAAAAATTGAAATTATTTTGTTTGCATAATATCCTTTGCCTATCGCTAAAGATTGACCAAAGAAAGTTTCATCAACATAACAAAAGTGTTTTGTAAACTGACACATTGATCGGCTGTCATTGAAATAAAATAGTACCATAAAATAAAATATAAATATTCAGGTTGCCCGATTTACCAAAATTTCAGATACAAATATCGGGTCCGAATATACGGAGGTCTGTATGAATATTCGGATATCCGGATATTCATTGCCATCCTTATTTTAAAGCATATCGGTGAATATTGTAATTGTGTAATTTTAGCTATATTTAAAGCACCAAAAGTAGAAAAGAAGGCCAACGTGATTGAATAATTAGCAGACAATGTTTCAAAAACGTCTAAAGTATTCAACCTTGGACATTCAGCATCAAAACGAATATGTTCTTCTCGGGTTTAATTTAAATCTCGTGATTCAAGATTAGTACTGTTTGTTTGTTTCCGTTACAAACTTTACATCCAAGAACACAAATGGTTGACGCATTTCAGCCAGCATAGCTATTAAACTATTTAAAAGTTTTTATATATGTGATGAACCAAGGAAAAACTAATTCATATTTTTTAGAACCTTTTCATTTTTATATGAAACATACATTTTTTTAAAGCATTGAAAATATAATATGAAATCTGCATATAAAATATTATATTTACTCACTCTAATATCTTAGATACATACGTTTGTATGATATGTTGATGAATAACATCCTGTTATGTACCTTACTGTGACCATATATTTATTATAGTTTGCTATTAGAAAACAACAAACATTAATTTAGCTCATAACATGACAATTGCATAACGTAAATAATCACGTTAAAATGTTAATAAGAACCTTATCATTGATCTATTCCCGGTACAAATAAACGATAAATATCCTCTACCTACAGATGCATGGGTTATGGACTAGCCACCCATTCTAATACTGGTCCACAAATATAAGATTGGAAACAACTGAAAACTCAAATCGCATATTTCAGGCATCTGTGTAAATAAGGAATATCCACCCGGGTTTTCTAATGCAAATCGATTTTCTGAATCAAATCTCACTCTAAATAGCATCAAATACGGTTGGATTTAGATAATTTCGAGAAAAACACTTCTGTTTCTTCTGCACAAACAACATTTCTTATATACATGATGTTTGAAATAGGTATATCAAATAGCGTGCGCGGGGAACCATTAAGTTCACAGTGCGGATATCGTTTTGCATGAGTACTGGTGGAACAAGTGCTTGAGTAAAATCTAAATCTATCCAAAATGGAAAAAATATCACCGCACTGGGCGATCAAGATATGAATGCGTCTGTGAACGATTTCTATTGTAAAAATGTTTTAACTATATAGTCAATCCTCAACAAGGCATACATGACTGTGCCGCACAATAAAAACAACTGGTACCTTTTCTACACGATCGCTAAACAACGTAGCCGGGTGCCCACATTTTACTTCTTTTAGAAATTCCATAAATGGTGTCCCTGAGATATAATAGAAGGAATAAAGTTGTTTCAAATCTTGTATTTGTATACGTCCCTTACAACATGGGACCAGTGTAAGATTGGGTGGCGAGTCCATTTTTCATGCATCTGTGCCTACATGCTTCTTTAATGATCTTGTGTTATATGCTTACAAAATGTATTTGCTATAATGGTTGTTCTCATTATTTTATTTCATTTCACAATATAAAAAGTGCAAGTAAGTCTATTCAATGTGAACAAAAACTACTGAAAAATAAAAACAATTAGCATTTATATGTCGTCCGGTTGCATGTTTCACTTAATCATCAAATTTAAATAGTTTTGCCAGCGTTTTAGTATTTTCAACTCCCCGAGAAATAAATAAGTTACATACCCAACATAGGGTCTAGTTCTAAGAATGAATATTATCTTTTTAAATTACATATGGCAGAAATACTTTTGTTGGGAATGAAATATTGCAATTTAACAACAAAATATAATTTAGACGAGTTAATTTACTTAAAATGGATTGTGATCTAAATTATAAACTGAGAGCTTTAAGTAGCTAAAAAATCCTGCTTTCGCGTACCACTCTTTTACAAAACAACAACGTCTATATGCAAGACTAAGGAAAGAGTTTTACGTTAAAATTACTGCTTTGACTCGGATAAGCATTTTGTTTATATGCGTTGTGCTCAGTGTATGTCAATTTCTTTGTAATAATAGGTAAAGCAGGAAGGAACAAATTGTCTATTAAGACATCTAAAGCATATTGTTATTATTATTACAATCTACAAAGTGTGGATATCTAGAAAAAAACAAATGAAGAGAAAAAATACTTCTTTTCGTCTATTTGTTATTAAATGCAAGCATTTTTCAACTTGAGCTTTTGTTACATTTTGGTTTCTTTATTAAAATAATGTTACACCGGTACACCGGTACACCGGTATACCAATTACATGTAAATATTGAAGGAATAATTTTCTTGTGGAAACATAATTCCTTTACTTACGATTAGTTTAGCTGCCAGATGTCGTAAAACACAATAATTCAATGAAAATTGATGTAAAATTAAACGCTACCTTCAACTCAATTAGCACGAGACCAGTTGCGTCATTTCTGGTTGATACTACACATAGACGGTGGATCAAATTTTAACAGGTACAGTATACATACTGAAATTACATATATATCAACGGCTTGTATGAATGACGCACACATAACTTAGGTTTAAACCCTTAAAGTGCATGCAAAGGCAATACATACAATGAATTAAATAAAAAGGATTTTATATAGCTTAACAAAAAAGATTTAATTAATAAAATTAAATGCGCTACGCGTTTCATACAATTCATCAGGCACAATTGTAGTGTACTATACGGAATGCTCTGCCCAACGTGAAACATAAATGCAGTAACTTGTTATAGATGGTTATCACCTAGGGTACATTTTAACATTTCTTTAAAGATATCTGCACAAACCACCCACATTGTAATTGCCCTGTAAACAAATGTTTTTCAAGCCTTGATATAATTTGGTTTTGTAAGGTAACTTGTAAATAAACTTATATGTTTGGTATCGTAGCTTTGATTAATCTAAAGAAAGGGTGATACGAGAAACATGCAGAAAAAAAGTGTATGTGTTGGTTATGAAAGAGCGATGAGTAATCTGACTTAAATAGAATACGATAAACAAATTAACATCGTTATTCTTTTTTGTTAATAATACGCAATGTTTTAGTTAGTATATTAATTTTTTACTTGTTTGCATAACAGTTAACAACATGAGTTAAAGAAAAACGATCTTTTTTTCTAGTAGTATGGCTATTTGTAATTATGCATTAAAATCAAAAGGAATCATGCGACAGTAAAGATGCCTGAATTATAAACGGTCCCATTGCAGGACTTTTAGATTTCAAGGCGGGTTGAATTGTTGTTTATTCTACCATGAATATCGGAATATACTTAATCATTCTTATAGAGGCATGAATCGAAATATTAAGCAATATTTCTCCATACCCACGATTTATAACATTATTATTAAATAAATAGTTTTTTTTAATGTATTAAGCATTTCGCTTATCCTTTAGCACAAGGTATTTCTATTTCCAAATATCTTTAAAACGATATATTTCATGATAATTTGGACAAAGTAATGACTTTTTAAAAATCTTAAACACGCTAATTCATTAGCTCTATATAATGCTTATATTAGTCTTATAATAAAGACAGTGAAAGAAACAATATCACAGCAAAACGTTTATACTTTTAAAAAATGTAACGATATTGATCATTGTCAAAAGCACAAACCTTGAACTTAAGAAATCGTCTTTTTGTGAAGTTCAGCAATTTCCTTCAAATAAATTGAAATTGACACACGTCCAAAGATGTGGACATAATAAGGATATTTGAATTAAAACAGCATTAACTGCACACACATTAAAATGAAATAAATTAAATACTGTTTTGGTCGCAGTCCGCAATGTGCTAAATAAGTAAATTAAATAACACTCGTCTAAAGATGATCTCGGCATTTGCTATGCGGGTTTTTAAGCATACCAGGCGCTAGGCCCCGCCTACCCGACCTTCATATAAACTAAAGGATACATAATGCACCAATAGCTTGAGGATGAAGCTCACAAACCTTATGTTTCTGCCGGCCTACTACGCGTGTGTTGGTTTCTATTCGGTTCCAATTGTTTACTCTGATGAAACACAGGCACGTTTTAATGAACGCTCTTCAACTACATTTTACTGACGTTTCGTTAAGAGACGGGACCGTAAATGTTGATTTTTTATCATGCTGCTTTGTAGAGAAAAGCAACTTCTCTCTAAACATTCAAACTTGAAATGAATTTAAATTCAAAATCTATATTCAATCTATTTATTATGAACAAAAGAGGCAAAAGGAAAATCATTAGCACAAAGAACAAAGAATTTTAAATTCAACAACATACAAATTCCCCTTACATGTATATGATAAATGCAAAATATTCTTATCACAAAAAAGCAAAGTTGCCCATTTTTATACATTTCAAAATAAAGTTTAAGTGCATTACATGTAAGGCACTGCTGGTCTTCTTTTTCTTATATCATAGTCGGTAATAGCCGGGCGAAAAGACTAATATGATAATGTTTGAAATGGCTGCCTTTTTGGGCTTGAGGAATGACTATTGTATACTTTTCCAAGTCCTAGATTTGGTTTATATCTGTATCGAAAATAAAACAAAACAATATCAAGACTATTTTAAATCGTTAAAGCAATTTAGAGCATGTAGCATAAGGTTATCGAGACAAATTACATTTTCGTTAAACCGAATAGGACAAGATATGTAAATCGAGCAGGTACCGTATTGAATTTGTTAATGAAGTATGGTCATTTCTCTCTCTTTAAACAACCCTGACAAAAATCCACCTTAACAAATATAAGTCACTTTTGTTTTATCAATTGTATTATGAAATTTCAAAATTTTAAATCTAGTTATGATTTACCAACTAAGATTAATATTATTTTATGGTGTATTTATCAAAAGTCCACCGTAAACGTATTTATATAACAAAGACGAGGCAAGCACTTGTAATAGCAAAACCCGGCGTTTTATATTACTGTCATATTGCCTCGGATGACCTAAATTTGACCAAAACTTGTGTCACTCTCATTTTCTCCTTGGAATATCACTTGAATTTGTTTTTATTAAAATTATGTTTCAAAGTTTTAAGGCTAATTCTTGGTCTTTCTTACACATGGTGACACTATAACTCAACATCTATTGCTTGTCACAATTTATATATAAAGTACATAAAAAACATTAAGAATAGTATTTTGGGCGAAATGGGTACGGACATTCGAGAACGGACCTCTGGGTACGGGTTTCCAGGTACAGGTCTCGGAATAAAGGTGTCTCCGAGTACAGTCACCACCACAATTACTGAAATTGATACCGTATTACGACAGCTCTTGTAGAAGCAGCAACAGTTGCAAAGATAAAGATAAAGATAGATAATAAAATGAACGAGGGAAACAAAAACATTAGCAGGAGCGCTTGTACCACCTAAATTAACGCATAAATCGTCAGTCCCGAAATTTTAAAACCCAATGTCAAGTAAATGATATGGCATTCGGTAAGTCAGACCAAGTGTAATTTACTTTAATTAATTACAAAATCTTTTGTAATTGAATGTTATTTGTAATTAGGATATTTTTCAATTACATGTAATTGTAGTTTAATTAATTACTTTTCAATTACTTTTCAATTATATTTATCAATTTTTCAAATGTTATAGATTTTAAGAAATAGTGCACTCTGATTAAAGACATAACGTTTGAAATACGCAATTGTGACTTTCATTTGATATTTTCTTTAACTTTTTACCTTCCACCCGTACTAAAAAACGAAATCCCTCTAGCATTATTAATACTGTACACGACTAGGTTGAGAAATATATAAATGAGTCATTCATTGATATAAAAGATAACCCCTTAGAGTATTGGCAAAAATTAAGAATGGCATCCACTTGTTGCTAGACTAACGAAAAGAGATATATCTGTCTGAACTACATCTGCTCAGGTAGATTGACTGTTTAGTGTAGCTTGAAAAAGATTTAGATCTGACAGATGCAGACTATCTGACAAAACATTTGAAAAACTTATGATTATTAAATGCAACGCAGACTTGCAGCTCAAACAAGTGTGTGAAATTAAGGTTAAAGTCAGTTATTGTTCAAGGCGCCGACCATGTCAACAATAAGCAAGCCGATCTATGTGTATCACGACTACAATCTTGTGTTTGTATCGTGTCGATGAAAAGCCTCCAAGCTGTGAGTTACCGTAATGAATTATGTTACGTTTGATATAAATGCAGAGAACAGCACCAGTGTTCGAACCTATGCGCGTGTAACGCTTTCCACATATACGTTCTTGTAGAATCTTGAATGGTGTGACATGAATGCCGACGCTGGTTCCGAAGTCCGTTCTGCTATCAAAACCATGCACTCCTTCAATGATACGCCAAGAAAATTATCTGTAAAGCCACGCAGCGCTGTAAAACCTGTTCAGATGTTATTGTGGCTGTGAAGAAAAATAATATGTGTGCTGGTAAAAAGAAATGCAAGTATTGTAAAACGATCAAGAGAGCAACCACGACTGATATATGCCAACCTATGCTTCGCCGGTGACAGAGAAACTACTGCGGGTTTCCTGCATCTTTTATTATTTTGATACAGACGAGCACATTCTTAATTTATATGCGGCCCAACGAGCCTGCGGACATTATGTGCGAACCCTTAAACTTGTGTGATCAAGTGCTCGGGGACCGACAGGTCGTCTTTATTGGAGACCTGTCGTTAGCTGATTTTAGTATTTGGTCGTTTGATCCTCTCCATGGCGGAGCAACAGCGATAGTACATAACGCTAAAATATTATATACGCAGATATATTATGTAAAAATCATCTTTAAAACACTTTGAAATGTTTTTGATTGAATACTTGTACAACATTACGTTTGGTATTTCGTTACAGTAACGACTCTTTTTATTGCAATCCGAGCTCAGTGCAAAATTGATGTCTCGTGTTAAAAGATTAAACAAACTTTAGCGTCTACAGTCTGAGGTTTTAAAAAATTATCTTGCCATATGATCGCATAGACAAAACGTCAAAGGTCATCCAGTACTAACCCGGTAATTGCATGCTTTCTAGGTGTTGTAACACTTTCAATGATACAGTTTTAAAACGTCCCTTTGATTTTTTCAGCATGAGTATTAAATATATCTTACTGCTATTTCATGTTTGATTTTCATTTAAATATACAATAAATAAAACAATAGCACTTTTGCGGGGATTCAAATTTTGTCAACATTGGAGATTGACCCTTCTCTGTTACATACAATATTGTTCTGAATATACTAAACATTTTCAGAAAACTGTCGACGAAAAGTTATATAAATATTGCTGTAATCATTTGATATTTTCCGTGCATGCTCTTTACCCGTTTACCTGTTTACCAAACCTATATTCATTTAACCTTAATCAAAGTACAAATTATGTTATTAAAATATTGAGATCCATGCGCTGTCAAAATCTTATTTACTGACATATCCCAATCTTTCATTTAGGACAACATATTTATTGTTTTGAAATGTTTTATTCTATAACTCGTTTAAAACAATTTCATCATGAGATTTGAGAAACCTTTCCCCGCGAAGTCTTCAATCTTGCTGCCGTTCTATTTGAACATCGAATCTACCCTGGGAAGAAAAAGAATGAACGAACTTACCCGAGCACCACTATTATCTGTACGCTTTGTCTGCTCTAATCGAAGATATATGCATGGAAAATACATGTATCAACTTTTTGATAATAACGTAAATATATATATCGTTTAAAAACTAAGACTTGTGATGCTTTACAGCAAAATCTAAAATCAGTATATATTTGAATGTAATTTGGCATATTTATGTTTAAAGGGAGAGAAGATCGTGTAAAAGGCGGTTCAGCAAACCAGTACAACGCTAAATGATTTATACACCTTGCCAGTCATGTAGTTTTGCTGTTTTAATAAGACATACCTGTCCCGCTAATGTATGTTAACTCAATAGCAAAGTTTAAACTTCCTTTCTCTTTGAAATACATCGTTCATGCTTAAATCTGTATTATATAAAGAAGTCGATAGTATCATGATGTTAATTATTTCATGTTAATTTGTAAGCAGATTAAAATATAAACATATATTTAAAACTAAACATTGTATGGGACATAGTTATAATAATTATAATGATGTTAATAACAAGGCTAGTATAAAGGATTTTGATAATAACATTAACTTATATTCTTATAATCTATAAATTCGATAAAAATGAAATGATCATTTACATCAATAACTGTTTCATGGTGCCGAATTGAAATTAAGAGTTCAATACAGTCGACTCTCGTTATCTCGACTACGGTTATCTCGATTTTTCGATATCTCGACTGGATTTTCTCGGTCCCTGATTTGTACATACTTAAACCGTTACTACAGCAGTTGGGAAATTATAAACGTAGCACAACCGCAAGGTGTGTAAATCATGCAGTGTTGTACTGGTTAGTAGGATAGTTATTTGCATGGTATATTCTCCCTTTAAACAGAAAATGTACCGTAGGAGTATTTTTTTTAAGTTTGAGATATGTTTTACGCCTTTCACTCATTGATAAACGCTTCCATAAGATCAGTACTATTACGTACATTTCTGTAAAAATGCATTGTATTTCTTAAATTTGAAGCTAGTAATGCCCTTAACAGGATCAATTTAATTAGAAATGTATATCATGAAAGTAAACTATTATTAAGGTGACATATACTTCTAAGTTTGTTTAAGTTTATAGTTTGATATGGATGAAAAGACACATATCACATATATTTACTATATGCTCCTGATGAAAAAATAGTACTGATGACATTTTGAGAGAAACAGTCGGAATGAAATTGTGTTCAAGGATATGACCTCTTTGTTGAGTAATTTATATTCGTTTTAATTTGAGGACATGAAGTGTGCTACTTTTTTAAGCGACTAATAATGACATAACACAAGTTGTCATGAACTAAATTGATATCAAAAATAAGCATAATCGAATAAATTTCAAAGTTTGATACTAACATGATAATAAATACTATCATTATGTTTTATGGCTTTTATCTAACAAGGCACTTGGTGACTTGTACCGCACCACTGGCGTCCTTCTTCTGAATATATCCACACTTAAAAGCCACTGGTTTCAAGTCTGTTTAAGACTTCTATAACTACACTTAAAAGAGAATGACAGATGTTCTTTACCCTATTATGATACTGACACTCTTCTTTTCCAAACAGATGTAGACAATAAAAGTGTTATGTTGATGAGAATCCCATTTCAAACAGAAATCTGAAATAAAAACCACAGGTCACCGACCATGATCTTACATTACCTGCTCTTAAAATCGGAAAAATATAACAAGATGCTGTGTTCAAGGGTAGATAATTTAAACACGATGCTCAGTCCACATGCCAAATTTGAAGAAGGTTTATGAAAG
>JAFMSR010000009.1:2797567-2814068 GCA_022818135.1 Saxidomus purpurata
ATAAAGTCTTGTTATCATAGAAATGTGATCAGCATGCTGGAATGGGTCTCGTCGCAGTCGGATTATACTCGTGCTCGTATGATACGATGCACGGCTGGAGCAAATCCGGCATTCTGGATCACATTACTATATTAATAACTCTATTATGTTTTGGGATTGAATATCTACTTAAACCATCTGGATGTATGACTGTATGTATCTTATTCCTGTACTCCTGTCGTCAGAAAGTTGTCATTTAAAAATATTGCGGTATATTTAAAATATATACTTTGAAATTCGATTAATAAGTTAGAGGTTGGTGTTTTAGTCGTTTCCTCTGTAAGTGCCTTTAACAAATATAGCTTTATTGTAGTGTGTCACTGTGTTGTCTCTGGCTTACTGGCTTATTATGCCCCGCCGATAGCGGAGAGATATTGTTTTTGGCGTTTTCGGTCTGTCCGTCCTTCCGTCCGTCACGCCGTTCCGTCCGTCCAGAGCCATATTTTGATACTGGTTGGTAAGATTTTATGGAAATTTTGCAGGAATGTATCATAAGGTAAGGGAATTATACGAGCCATATGCCGTCACATTTCACCAATTTATAGCAGAGTCATATCCCGTTGTTACTTTAAAATAGCCATTTTATAGAGACAATTATTTCGCATGGAGTCATATCTTGGTACCGGTTTTTGAGATTGTATTGAAATTAGGCACGTTTATATATATATATATATATATATATATATATATATATATATATATATATATATATTGTGGAATAGTGCACGCCAAATGCTGTCAGATATAATCAAAGTATTGAAGTATTAATGGAAGGCGATTTCGAGAGATGCCTGCGAAAATGCGCTCTCGGGTGAAATATCAAGTTTAATTCATTTCTTAGTTAGGCCCAATCATTTGTATACATAAGTTTCAAAACTGTTTCGTCATTTTATACATTTACTTTCAAGTTTCGTTTATGTACTGTAACAACTGAGTGTACTTGTTCACATAATTATGATATAAATTGAGGAAGTCTTGAAAATAAAGTAATGCATAAATTCCAGTACTAAATTATTGGTATTGTAGCCTAACCCTTCATCATATCAATGTCTAAATAGACCGACTTGGACTATTTCGTTTCTATTTTTACTACATGAGCTTCCAGCTGATTTTCCGAAAATAAGACAATAATATATTATATTAAGATCAGATTTTTCCCAGCTGATTAGTATGCAAGTGCGCACAAAGAAACTACAGGTATTGGTTTATGTACAATAATGATTCTTGACATTTGTTTAATTAATTATACCCCCGAAACGAAGTTAAGGGGGGTATATAGAAGTCACCCGGTGGTTGGTCGATCGGTCGGTCGGTCGGGCGGTCGGTCCGTTGCGTTTTCCTTGTCTGGAGCATAACTTTAACACTACTGGTTGGAATTCAATACAACTTCATACAATGGTCGAGCACATTGAGAGAAAGTGCAGTGCACAAGAACTATAACTCCATCTTGACTAATTACAGAGTTATTTCCCTTTGTTACTTTTCCTTGTCCGGAGCATACCTTGAAAACTAATAGTTGGAATTCAATACAACTTCATACAATGGTCGAGTACATTGAGAGAAAGTGCAGTGCATAAGAACCATAACTCCATCTGGACTCATTAAAGAGTTATTGCCCTTTGTTACTTTTCCTTGTCCGGAGCATAACTTGAAAACTAATAGTAGGAATTCAATACAACTTCATACAATGGTCGAGTACATTGAGAGGAAATGCAGTGCACAAGAACCATTTCTCCATCTTGACTCATTAAAGAGTGATTGCCAAGGACAATATCTTTATTTTAGTTATTTCTGCAAGGTATTCTGTTACTACGAACTTCCTCAGTTTATAAAGCAGTCTTTCGGGGGTATTAATCACATTTAGTGATAGGTCTAGTTAACATTGGTTTGAAAATACAGTGTCAAAACTGCAGTTTTACATCAAACTGATAGTACATGAAAAGAGTGTAAGGAAGATTTTACTTTGATGGTATCGCACTATATTGATAAGCGTTTGAAAATGTTCCAATAGTTGTTGTACTGCGCAATCCAAATATAGTTCAAAACAATAGAAAGTAGATTTTGTTTAAGTGGCCCGGCTTTTAGTGACATCTTTTGAAAGATGATATCGTATTGCCTTTTGTACATTTACATATGTTACATCGGAATAGTACAAAAACAGTATCTCAGATCGATATGTAAACGTTATGAATAAGCTGTTGTCTTTAAACGGTGTTACCTTTTTTTCTATAATTTGAAACAAAGGTATTGAATAACAGAATAAACACCCTCAAATGAAAAGGTATCATATCACGGTCATGGCCCGATATTCTCACTCGTTTATTACATTTAAAAACTAAAACGTTTTAATTTAATTTTTTTATACAAATCTATCTATTCTCGATTGCGAAACAAGTTCTTATAACTTATATTAATTGCTCTTGAGACTCATTCCAATTGGAATCAACCTCGAAGAGAGAGGCAATGTGGAATTGTTTGTGTCTTGCCTAAGGATACTATCGACATGGCGATGGTAGGGATCAAACCCGGGGCACTTCGAACCTGAGGCTAACGCGTTACCACTGCGCCACTGAGGCTCCATCGTTTTAATTATAGTTTTGATCAATGTGGTGATAGTTCTTATCGTTGCGGTGATATTATTCATCGTTGCGGTTATAGTGTATATCGTTACGATGATAGTGCTTACCGTTGCGGTGATAGTGTTTATCGCTGCGGTGATAGTGCTTATCGCTGCGGTGATAGTGCTTATCGTTGCGGTGATAGTGCCTATCGTTACGATGATAGTACTTATCGTTGCAGTGATAGTGTTTATCGTTGTGGTGATTGTACTTATCGTTGTGGTGATAGTTCTTATTCTTAGGGTGATAGTAGTTATCATTTTGGTGATAGTCCTGACCTTTGCGGTAATAGTATTTTTTTTGCGGGGATAATACTTATCGTTGCGGTGATAGTACCTATCCTTGTGGTGATAATGCTAATTGTAACAGTGATAGCGTTTATCGTGGATATAATAGTACTTATCATAATGGTGATAGTGTAAATTGTTGCCGTGCAAGTGTTTATCGTTGTGGTGAGAGTGTTGATTATGGTCGTGATAGTACTTATCGTGGTGATAAGAGAACTTATAGTTTTTTGTGGTCGTGATAGTGTTTATCCTGGTGGTGAGAGTGTTTAGCCTGGTGGTGAGAGTGTTTATTGTGGTCGCGATCATAAAACGTGATAGTGATTGTACTTATCGTGGCGGTGCTGGTTTTAATTGTAACCGTGGAAGTGTTTATCATGGTGGTGTTAGTAAATATCGTAACTGTGATAGTACTTATCGTGGCGGTGATAGTGTTTATCGTGGTGGTGAGAGTATATATCATTGCGGTGAAAGCTCTTATCGTGGCGATGATAGTGTTTATCTAGGATATGATAGTACTTATTGTATTGGTGATAGTTATTATCGTGGTGATGATATGTTTATCGTGGCAATACCAGTACTTATCGAGGCGGTATTGCATCGTACATATCGTTGCGTCGAAAGTGTGTATCGCGGTTGTTATAATACTTATCGTGGCAAAGATAGTACTTATCGTTGCCCTGATTGTACTAATCCTGGCGATGAAAGTACTTGTAATGGCGATAATAGTACTTATCGTGGCAGTAATAGTGTTTATTGTGGCCATGATAGTGTTTATCGTGGCAATGATACTGATCGTGGTGATGATAGTACTTATCGTGGCGATATGAGTACTTATCGTAGCGGTGATAGTGTTTATAGTGGTAGTCTTAGTACTTATCGTGCGATGACAGTACTTATCATGGCGGTAATAGTACTTATCGTGGCGATGATAGTGATCATAATGGCGATATTAGTACTTATCGTGGTGGTGATAGTATTCATCGTGGCCGTGGCAGTGTTTATTGTGGCCGTGATAGTGTTTATTGTGGCCGTGACAGCGTTTATTGTGGCCGTGACAGTGTTTATTGTGGCCGAGATAGTGTTTATCGTGGCGGTAATAGTACTTCTCGTGGTGGTGATAGTACTTATCGTGGGGATATTAGTACTTATCGTTGCAGTGATAATTATTGTTATCGTTGTTGTTATTGTTATCGTTTATTGTGGTTGTGATAGTGCTTTTCGTGGTAGTGATAGTGTTTATCGTGGCCGTGAAAGTGTTTATTGTTGCCGTGATAGTGTTTATCGTGGGTGTGATAGTACTTTTCGTTGTGGTGATAGTACTTATCGTGACGTTAATAGTAGTTATCGTGGTGGTGATAATACTTATCCTGGCGGTGAATGTACATATTCTAGCGATCGTACTTATCGTGGCGGTGATAATTCTTATCGTGGCGATAATAGTACTTATCGTGGCGGTGAGAGTACTTATCGTGGCGGTAATAATGTTTATCGTTGCCCTGATAGTGTTTATTGTTGCCGTGATAGTGTCAACGTGGCGATGATAGTACTTATAGTGGCGATTATAGTGTTTATTGTGGCAATTTCGTGGCAGTGACAGTTTTTTCTAAAACACTGAAACTTCAATCAATGATAAACATTTTCATAGTCTTCTTCTTAAGTTTACAGAGGAAAGGTGAAAAGCAAGAAACGTACCTGTTTTGAAATAAAATCCACGGTATGTCGAAACTACTCTTATGAAAAAAGCCCCTATTATAGCAACACACTCAACAAAATCCCTAAACGGCCACTTCAATAATGTGCAAATAGGTGTTCATGTCCCGCACGTGCAAAACGTGCAATAATGGTCAACATTCCTTATTCAATTACTTTCATCGCGAGCCGGCTAAAAATTCAATAATTTGCTACATTATCCATTCAAATAGAGATGTACAGGCGGTAAACTGATTTTTCTGAAATTGCTATGTTGAATTTCACATGTTTTATTGATTTCGGCATTCACTTTTACAACTTATGTTTAAATATTATATTACTTTTGAGAAATTATTATTTTCACTAGAAATTTTGGGCAAGACGTAAAGGTTATGCACACGGACAATTTTAAGAGTTTTAACAACCAGCAGATTATTTTCTCTAAATGCTTATTCATAAGATAAAACAAACGAGTTTTTCAAGAAGAACATATATCGTCTCGTTTCAGTTACTAGCGTGTACATCTCTAATACCATCAATATACTTTCTTTTTGTCCACAACGTTTTGTACTATTGATAAAAACTTTAATCATGTTGTTACCCATGCATTAATTGAAAATAGCCATGTGTGTAACCTGATTGTAGTAATAAAGAGTTGTCTTGTATTGTCTACAACTGACAAAATATATCAAATGAGTGCAATATAGCAAATGTAAACAACGGGTAAAATGTATAAAACATATGAAATGAATAAGCTATATCAAATGTATGCAACAGATAACATGTATGAAAGGTACAAAATGCATAACATGTATGAAATGTATATAATGGATTAAATGTATAAAACGTATCATATGTATAAAATGTATCAAACGTATGAAATGTATAAAATGTATCAAACGTATGAAATGTTTAAAATGTATACAACTGATGAAATGTATCAAATGTATACAATGTATACACTGGATTAAATGTATAAAGCGTATTATATGCATTGAGTGATAATAAGCATTAAATGTATAAAATGTATCAAACGTATTAAATATCTATAATGTATACAACTGATGAAATGTATCAAATGTATCAAATGTATACAATGTATACAATGTATGCAATGTATTAAATGTATGCAATGTATGCAATGTATAAAATGTAAACACTGTAAACAATGTATGAAATGTATACAACGTATAAAATGTATGAAATGTACACAACGGATGAAATCAATAAAATGCGTTACATAATGTATAAAATTTATACAACAAATAAAATGTATAAATTGTATAAATTGTTTAAATCGTATAAAATGTATAAAATGTATAAAATGTATAAAATGTATTAAATGCATGAAATGCATGAAATGTATAAAATGTGTAAAAAGTATTAAATGTATGAAATGCATGAAATTTATAAAAAGTAAAAAATGTTTTAAATGCATAAATGTATACAATGTTTAAAATGTATACAACGGATGAAATGTATAAAATGAATGAAATGCATTTAATGTATGAAAGGTATTAAATGTATCAAATGTATTAAATGTATTAAATGTATCAAATGTATCAGATATATAAAATGCATAAAATGTATTTAAAGTATTAAATGTATAAAATGTACGAAATGTTTAAAATGTATACAACGGATGAAATGTATAAAATTTATGAAATGTATTAAATGTACCAAAATGTAAAACATGTATAAAATGTATCAAATGTATTAAATGTATCAAATGTATCAGATATATAAAATGCATAAAATGTATTTAAAGTATTAAATGTATAAAATGTACGAAATGTATAAAACGTATTACATGTATGAAATATATCAACTGTATGAATTGAATAAAATGTATAGAACAAACGAAATATATAAATTTTATGAAATGTATTAAAAGTATCAAATGTATAACATGTATACAACGGATTAAATGTATTAAAGCGACTGCACTCCAGATGGACAAGTTACGCTAAAAAAAGAAAATTTTCAATTTCAAGAAAACAATTGTCATTACTGTATCAGGGGCATTGTATTATGATAACGTGACAAGTTTTCTAACAAAAAAAAAACAATTAAAATGTGTTGTTTTGCTTACTTTTATTGTATAAAATATCAAATTTTTTGTAAGCGCAAAGGTCCGAGTTCAAAACCTGGCTCGGGTAAATATTTTTTTCTACCTTTATTTTTAGCTCTTACACAAAGAAAATAATCTTGATGCTGACAAATTGAATATATATTGATTTTACCAAAAAATTAACATTTACTAAGAATTTGGAGTGCAGTCGCTTTAAATGTATACAACAGATGAAATGTATAATATATATATATGTATTCAATGTATAAAATGCATACAAAGTATTAAATGTATAAAATGTAAGAAATGTATTACATTTATAAAATGTATTAAACGTATAAAATGTATGAAATGCATACAAATGATGAAATGTATAAAATGTATTAAATGTATGAAATGTATAAAATATATGAAATGCATTAAAAGTATAAAAAGTACACAACAGATGAAATGTATAAAATGTATAAAATATATTAAAATATACGAAATGAATGAAATGTATCAAATGTATTTAATGTATAAAATGTATTAAAGGTAAACAACAGATGAAATGTGAAAAATGTATACAACGGATGAAATGTATTACATGTATAAAATGTATATACGTATAACATGAATATAAAATGTTTTAAATGTATGAAATGTATAAAATGTATGAAATGCATAAAACGTATTAAATGCATAGTATGTGTAATATGTAAACAATTGATAAATTGTATAAAGCGTGTACAACGGATGAAATTTATGTAAAACATAATATGTAATCAATGAATAAAATGTACAAAATATAGAAAATGTATAAATTGTATTAATGTATAAAATATTAAAATGCATAAAACGTATAAAAAGTTTACAACGGATAAAATGATGTATGGATGTATAAAATGTAAAACACACGTAATATACATGAAATGAATAAAATGTATAAAATATAAAATGTCGTGTAGTAACCAAGAGCTAACTGTAGTAGTTTTATTTCTTTAACTTATAGCTTTGTAGTATATAACAGTTGCATTTATTTAATTACCTCCTAAATATTACGCCCCTTATCATTACCCCACCCACTTTACTAAAATTCATTTTTTAAATTTTTGATCAATTAATATCTTCATGATAGAGGAAAAACACATTTTTAAAGATATTTTACCTACAGTTTGATTTAAGGATGTACTGAACTGAGAAGTGAAATTTCATAATATTTAACTTTTTTGTAACATTGTTATTTTGAAAGTCGGATGTATGGGCAATAAAAAAATCACAAAAAATGATATGTTGCTGTGCTTTATTTTTTGCTAGATTCATTTATAAAAGCCTTGTGATATGCAAACTGTTTTCTTATTTAAGCACATGGAAAAAGTAAGTTTTCATGCAAATTACCAATATTTGAAAGATGATATGCTAATTCTTTTTTTCTTTGTGGTTAAAATCACATTCTGAGTTTATTTTATCCAGATATTTAGAAGTTCATATTAAATTTTGTAATTAAACCCCAAAAATAGACATTATCTTGCCCGGATGAGAACCCGTATTTGTCAGGTCTAAGAACAGACAGTTTCAAAACATTAAAATAAAAAAGACAACATATTTATAATATTTAACTTTTCTTTAAACTTCTTCAGATGATGGAGTTCACTATCAGCTTTCAATATTTGAGAAGAAAAGTATAGGTCGCTGATCAAAATTTTGAGTTTTTCTTGTTTGAATTACCTCCCTTGTCTAAAAAAGTGTTAAAAAATGAATATGTATTTATTTATTTTTCAAACATATCTTCAAATGCAATAAAAATATTCCAAAAGTATCTACATATTTTCAGAAGAAAATGGTACTATTAAGTTTCTAAATTAAAATGTATGAACGGTTGCCATGGCAACAAAAAAAGAAAAAACGAAAAGATTGCTTGTCTTCCACAGAAACAGCTTCTAAATTCATTTTAAATTGCAGTAATTGAGCACCAAATTTAGAAAAATCCTTGATACACAATTATTCATGTGCCAATAATGATTATCCATTACCTTTGGACCAATAATTAAGCAAAATGCTCTATTTTAGTTCCATGACATCAGTTGAAAAGCTTCAAGCTGAAAATGAATGCAAATTTCAATGTCTATTATGTTATGTTTACACCTGACTTTAAAAAATTAATTTGTTTCATCTTTAAGCAACAATAAAGTATACACAAGTTTTAACACGTTAAAGTGAAAACAATATGTAATATATGTGGCCATGAAAACTCTGAATAGTTTTATCACAATAGTCATTGCATACAAATACAATTTCTGGTACTGACACTGTCATTTAGAACAGATGTGCTTCTAAAATCATTGCAGTAGTTTGAAGTTCCTTTGCAGAACTTTGGCTGGTTATGAAAGGTACAGAATATCCACAACTCCATGAACACTCCTACTCTTTTCAAGACTGCTGTGAAGTAGAAGCAATATCTTGTAAGCATTGTTCCCATCACACCTGAAAAAAAAAGTTTTTTTTAAATGAATGCCATATTGGCACTTTCTGGTTTTATATATGACATACTTTTAATATATGACTTTAATTTAATGCTGGGACATGTCTATGTCTTTACAGAATATCCCAAACTCCAAAAGTTAACAAAAATGTAAGCCTGGCTTTACTTTGAGTAATTATATATAAAACATCAAATTCAGAGTAGAGTGGAGTAACTTTTACTCCCTGACAACTCAGTAAGCTTGACATATGGTACTTTACTGATGTAATATTAAGTTAAAATGCAAAACCTGATAAATATTTATTTAGATTACCTTCTACAGATCAGGTTGAAAAAACTTATGTGTGTCTAGCTTCAATGTGGCTTTAAATCTGTACTGCAGATCTAGGTATTGCACATCATGCCATTCATGACCCTTTACATGTCAAATGACAGTTTTTAATTTTTTCCTGTAAAAATGTCCATAATATTATGCAGTTACAGTTTGTCCTGGAAATGATCATGAATAATGGATGAGAGATGTTACATTTTTTTGTTTTTCTCCTAAATTTCAACATTGTACATCTTTTTTTTCAATCAAAAAATAAAACAGGGATCCTGCAACCATGCCATGTTATAATAAACAGTTTATGAACATTCATTATTTTGACATTTTTAAAATAAATTATGAAAGTAACTTGTAAATATACAGAATGAAAACAAATAATATGAACAAACAATATCTGAGTGCAATCAGTTTTTGTTGGTCTGCATACTTGAGATATGTAAGTACCATAATACAATAGATGAAAACATATGATCTACTTAGAGAAAAGTGAAATTTTACATTTTTTTGTAAATATATCTTGGAATGTTTACAAAATAGAACATTGTCACAGCCATTTTCTTGAAATATGTACAATTTATGCAGAAATATGTCTTACCTTGTGTCACATCATGCAATTTAAGTAACACTGGAACATCCTTGGAGTTTTAGAGAGGGTCAGCCTGTAAGTTCATTGATACAGAAAAATCAAACAGTGTAATATAATGTATGCATGTACATGTACATGCTTTTGTGTAAATGATACTAGGTTAATGACATACAATATTAGGTCAGTGAACATTCAGTATTTGATAATTAATCAATAATTAGATCATTATGATTCATCATTATAATCATCACTTGAATTGAACTTATTATATACATACATAATACAGTTTCTAATGCATACCTTGAGCTGGGTATGGTTAAATATCTGCTTGGTATAATCAAAACAATACTAGAGCACAACATCCTGGCTGCATTGAACTTGCACTGAAAAAAATAGCGTAATAATATGCTGATTATCTCACAGAAAACAGTTAAAACTTTGAAAACACAGAAGATATGAAGCACAAAACTGTTTACATTTTGCACTTGGAACTATTTCTCATGTCACATAATCTTTGATTTTAATATATCTACAGGTACAGTAGATACAGTATACATTTTCTATGCCATAGACATGTTTTGTGTCAGCAGTATTGTACACCCCATTTTTTTAATGTTTGTAGAAGCAGTCAAACAGAAAGTCATGTATTAAACATTAAAGATACAGTGACTACTCATATCCAAAAAAAATAATAAATTGTTTTTCCAACACACACATCTGAAATGCACATGATACAATGTATTTATAATAAATAATCTTGTACTAACTTGACCTCTTGTCGGGAAATAATTCAGGTATCAGGGATTATAGATCTATGAAAAAAAGTCATGCCTACATCAGGAATTGAGCCTGGATTTTTCAAAATGTTTAAACAATGCCACAATTCACTACATTCTTCCCCCACCCACTCCCATGCAGTCAGTTTTCAAGATACTAAATTCATTTATTTTAAAACACATTATGTACTCAGTCTGGTGGAGCTCTTTAAATAAAAATGTGAATTCTTGCTGCACTTGACTGAAACCACCATCAGATAGTATGCAACTTGTACGATTTGTTTGTAAACAGACTAACTCAGAATTGCCCTTCTACTTTCGGTTTGAAATTTTCTGTAAATTGTACTGTATGGGTTTTTTTGTGCATACTGACCAACACACTAATGCACAAACTTGAACACAGAAACAAGAACTCACCTTGTGAAATTTCATTCCCGATTGAGCCGAACAGATGAAGAAATAATCCAAAACCATCACAAAATATTTTCACTTATTTGACATTGATCAGCTGATGTATGCAGTCACTTGGCGGATATCGATTTATTATCGGCCTTTATTTCTAAATTTAGAAGCAAAACATGTGGTGTTTTTGCCACTGACCGTTCCAAGGCGGTGCCCCACTGTGTTCCTTTAATTGTTCGTTTTGTCCTCGTGTGTTTGCTTTGTATGCTAGTGTGTGTTGGTAGTGTATATGTGTGTGTGTACATGATTGTGTGTGTGTGTCGTGTGTGTGTGTGTGTGTGTGTGTGTTGGTGGTGTGCACTTCTGGGTGCTGTGGGGCTCGTTTTGGGGAGGCTGCGTTTTTGGTACGTGGCATTCCCTGTTTGATATTATTTTTGTTTTTTTTACATACCATGCCTTTTGTTTCCATTGCGTGTGTTAGAGATTCACCTAGCAGGGATTACTTTTATTTACACTGTCCTGTGACTTTGGAACATGGTGGGGGTAAGAGTGAGGTTGGGTGCGCACCATAAACCGGTTTAAGCTCCCCAGTGGTGTTGCCACTGACCGTTCCAAGGCGGTGCCCCACTGTGTTCCTTTAATTGTTCGTTTTGTCCTCGTGTGTTTGCTTTGTATGCTAGTGTGTGTTGGTAGTGTATGTGTGTGTGTGTACATGATTGTGTGTGTGTGTGTTGTGTGTTTGTGTGTGTGTTGGTGGTGTGCACTTCTGGGTGCTGTGGGGCTCGTTTTGGGGAGGCTGCGTTTTTGGTACGTGGCATTCCCTGTTTGATATTATTTTTGTTTTCACAAGCCTAAATTGGATAGTCTAAAATATATAAGACATAAAGAGCAACATTTATGTAAACCATTATAGTATTTCAGCTCATATAAAAGACAAAACAGTGTTTAAACACATGTAGACGATCTTTTCAAGCGTTTTACCGATTATAATTATGACGTCATTTGGACGAAAAGTTGCTTGGCGCTTCATATTAAAAAAAGGATTAACACAAAACACAACAACGCAAATGCATGGGAAACAATTTATTTTTATAACAAACATATGTAAAATGTTTATTTCATGTTAAAGATGTAAATAATTTATTGACTAAACGTTCACGATATTACGACATATACATGATTTCAAGAGTTACCGCCCGTTATTCAGAACGGCTTACGGCCTAATTCCTCAGTTCAGTACATCCTTAAACATTTGTTTGAGAATGCAAAAATAAAAAAGGGGGTCATGTGCATATAAGAAAGAAATTCAATAAAAACTGACAAAATGTGTCTTTTAGATTGCGACGAGCTTTGAGATATGACGGCATAGGTCTGTAACAAAGAACTGTAACAGAAACTTGGTTTAAACAGTATTTATTTCAATTTTGTGAATTATTTACATACATTCGATTGTCAAATACATATTCAGGATTGAGAAGTAAGTTGAAGCAACTTTTGTAATCTCTCTCCTGAAAATAGACATGAAATAGTTACCTAAGAGACAACATATTTCCTCAATTATATTCGAAAACAGAAAATTGAAACAAAGAAAAACGATGTTTTAGGATTGAGAATGTATATTAAATTAAATTTGATTTAATCCAATACACATAATAGTGTATTTCCCGGGCTGAAACAAAGGCTGGTCGCATCTTGAATAGGGCTCTTACTGGGTTAAAAGAAGGCAAAAACAAAAGAAAATAGGCAACAATAAAATAAGTACATTTAACATCAATAATATTTACTGGAGAATCGTTTAGTTTTTGTAATGTATTCATGGATTGCTTTAAAGATATATTTGTTGTTCTCCAAAGAAAGACTGTTGTCCCCGAACAAAGTGTCTCAATGGTAGGTTCCGTTAATGCTTGGACTTTGGCCAATAATGTTCGCCTGTGACCTATATACCGAGGACATATAAATAGAAAGTGTACGGTACTTTCAACTTTACCGCAGTTGCATAGTGGATTTTCGATAATATTCTTGGTAAACAAATGTACATTTAAAGAACTACAGTGCGTTCTTAATCGCGTTTTTTTAATCGACGCTACTCTTTCAAAATTGCAAAGGCACGTGTTGAAGGTTACTATTGATAACGTTTTTAAAGGACGAAATTATATCGGAGTTTTTTTTATTTCTGTGGACAATTGGTTCCATTCGCGAATGGTTGCTGGAAGAAATGATTTTGCATAAAGTTGAGTGTTACACTGCATATTTCGAAGATCATTTAAATTTCTTAGATTGTATCGTGTGACATCGTTAATTGTTTCTGGAATAAGTTTAGTTAGGTACAACGGTGTCAACCCATTGTTCATTTTATAAAACAACGTCAGCTTATGTTTGTGACGTCTAATTTGAAGAGGTTCAAAAAAACAAAAATAATATCAAACAGGGAATGCCACGTACCAAAAACGCAGCCTCCCCTCAAAGCAAGTTTCTTGATAATATTTTGCAATGGATACTAATTTAGTACAGCCGCTAATTACTCTTAGTGCCTCTAACTGAATTTGTTCAAGTTCATTTATTTCATATTGGTTAATATTATCCCACACGACATCCGCTTTTTCAAGTATCGGTCTAACAAAAGATGTATAAATTATTTGGAGAGATTTTCGATCCAGTACGAAGTTGAGTTTTTTCATTGCATTAACTCGATTCCATGCTTTCTGTTTTATGTATGTTACATGTTCATGCCACGAACAGTTATTAGAAAGGTGTATACCTAAATGTATGTGACCCTCTACTTCTTTGATTATAGTATTGCACAAACTTATTTGAGGATGGATAGGTTTTTTTTTATTTTTCTTGATATCAGTATTGTTTCAGTTTTATTTTTTCATTTTTCAGTTGTAGTTCGATCAAAATGCATTCAACTCCTTGTGTTGCAAGGTCGTTACGCCTTACTGCAGGTATATGGTCCTTAACATATACAAGGATACCACCATGTGGATCATTTTGTCTGTCTCTTCGAAACGGTTTACAACAATTTTCAAAAAATAAATCATCAGTCTCTACTTCTGGACGTAGCCATGTTTCCGTAAACGCAAGAATATCAACTTTGTTGAATTCTGCCCATAAGATCTCTTACCTTCGGTATAAACTTTGTACATTGTAGTGCACTATTGAAAGATTATTGCTAACAAGTTGAGACATATTTTCTGAAAATTCCTCAGTCAGCGACTCTGTCGGTGAGATGGTACTAGGACCTGGGTTAGGATGGATGTCTCCGTAACGAAGTAAAATTATCGAAAGAAAACACAAATATTCAAAATGTGAAAATTTCTGAATCCCTTCAAAACTATTACATTTGTATGTATCACATTAAAAAGGCCTACTCTTACCCTGTATAACATTATATCAATACTCATTAAGTTATTCCTGTGTTCATGAATAAACCTGATCAAAAAACTTCTTTTAATGATGCGACCAGCACTCAAAAAACAAACAAAGAGAAGCAAAAGAAAAAAACATGACAAAAAAGTAAGACATACCCGAACAATGGATAGTTGTGGACGTTTTCGGGGAAACACATCAAAATGTAAGATAATCGAAATAAGTTAGTAAAGGATTGAAACGTAGTTCTCTCCATTGCCTACAAGCATACAATTTATATCGCCAATTGATTAACTGGTAAAAATGTCGGTTTATGTTTTCCATTCAAAAATAAGCCTGTTATAAATCTTACATGCATTTACGTAATTAAGTCATATTCAATACTCGCAAAATTTAGTTGTTACTATCTTCTACTTGAAAAATTGCCTTTAAGGCACCTCAGGTCAGGTTCATTTGTATCTACGCCCTGTTAGTTGAATTCTTGAATAGTATTCCGTTATTATTCTGTAGTACGCGGTTGAATGACTTGAGGAATACACATACAAAGGGTATATTTTAACTAGGATAGTGAGACAGCGACACAGTAGTATGTATTTATTTCAGTATCAAGTACCAAGGATAACACAATAAAGAGCAAGCTCTTATTTCCATTGTGGTCCTTTATTTTAGAGAAAGAAGCAGATACAAGTGAATCCGGGTACCAGACCCTAGCTCTTTTACGAATAGACCCCTTGGTTCTTTTCTACGTGCCCGGTGTATAGCACCGATACACGCGAAACTACCTCTGGGTTTCTAACCAGTTCATCTCAGATAGGTGGGAAACACTGAAAAGCGTTTCTGAAACATCCAGTGCCTCGGCCGAGAATCGAACCGGGAACCTCCGGATTGGTAGTCCAGAGCGTTAACCACTCGGCCACCACACCACAGTAGAATATTTCAACAAAATGAATTTGTAAATTCATTTAGTGGCTAACGAATGGAACGAATTTTTCTTCGACGCATGATCAACCCCACCATGCATCGGTTGCAAACTTTTGTATACACATATATATGTTACGTGATTGACACACTATCCCGAATGCACTGTACCCTAAGTGGTCTAATAAAAGTACCTAGTTTACAAGCGTGAAAAGACTGTAAAATTGTACATTGTGTACTTAATGTAACATGAGATAGGTATAACATCAGATTCTATTACACTTTTTTCACACATGCCAATTAATTGGCATTATATATAAAACCGAACACAATGAGAAACAGAAAAATCGCATATTTTCAATATGCTAAAATGTTCCTAGTGGAGCAAATACATTCTCATTTTTTCGATTCAACATGAAAATGAAAGCATTTGTCATAATGAGTCCGACCCAAACTTAAAATCCTTCGGATTAATGGAAAAAATACCCATATACATTTCATTCAGGATAATATGACATGATAAAAGTATTACCGTGTAAACTCAATAAAAAATGAATATTTTGTTGCACGCACGATCAATCCTTAAAGTAGTGGTTGTATGCATATGTGTTCGTTTATTCATACTAGCATCTAAGATCAGCTCTAACAAATTCATTAACTCTTTAAATATTTAGAATGTTATACCAAAGTCGCACAAGACAACGAGTATATTAATACCCGAAGGCAGTCTCAGCTGTACTCGTTTGAGAAAAAAGTTGTCTTTTTCTAATGTTGCTCGTTTTTTATTAATATTTTATGTCAACGCCCAAAAGTGCCATTAAAGGACGCGCTGAAAATGGTTAAAATGTCACTTGCTGTTATGCTATCAACAAAATATTTCTTGATTTTGATATAACTTATATGTAAATTAAAACATCACATCTCTAAAAATCATTACATTCACCATCCTCGAACAAT